>JAOEGS010016322.1:0-53765 GCA_025447755.1 Corythornis vintsioides
AAGAAACAAAAAGTGTTCTGAATATATGATCTATGAACTGAAAACTGAAACAGCATTTTTCCATTAAAAATTGTCTTCAAATAAGATTAAGATTTGTGGGTTTTTTTCTTTTTTAGCCAGCAAAACCTAGGTCAATTCAAAACAAAATACAATAAGAACTCTTAAATCGGAAAGATTTCCATGTGAACAATAACCCCTAATAATAGCTGCATTCTCTTAGGAGAAATAACTGGCATATTGATTGGCATCCTTTGAGCAGTATAGTGGCTGCTTGGCACTTAGGGTTGCAGCACTTCTATGCGTCCAAGACACAAAAATGATTTCTTCCAAACTATTCTAGATAGCAGCTAGTAGTAGTGAGAAAAAAGCCCAAGTCCCAACTCAGTCATATGATTTTTAATTCATTACAAAGCTGTTTAGGCTAAACTTCTCTTGGAATTGTTTTTTAAGTAAAAACTAAAAGAAAACAGGATATTAAATCTCTATGGTTATTCTAGAAAAAGAATTGTGAGACAGAAATCCTCTGCTCATGAAACAAGTACTCTGCTAACAGGAGCTTCCTTCAGCTGAAGGGGAATTTCATTGACATTTGCAAACAGACAGACCACCACCATCACTGAAAGTCACCCCTTGACTAGAGCAGAGTAAGGAATGGTCTATGGTACTAACTGTGTTATTTTGGTAGGATAAAATCTGTTGCACGGGCAGCTGCTCTGACAGGGGATGGGGAGCCAAGGGCAGTGCCACAGTCACCAGGGCTGCCCTTGTGAGGAAGCAGGGTAGGACCACAGAGAGCAGCTGGTGCTCAAACAAGAGTTCAGACCATTAGCTAAGTTTGTGGTAATGAGGCAGGTCCAAGGTCAAGCTGGTGATCTATCTGCAAGTCAGAATCAGCCCAAATAAGTGCAACTGAGGTCATGATCTCTGAGCAGTTTCATAGTGAAAAAGAGAGGTCAAGATCATCAGCCCATGAATTGGGCTGAGGATCAGTGGGGTCCACAGTCAGGCTTGAGACTAGTTCTAGTTTAGTCAGGGACTCAAAGAGCTTCAGGGCCTGTGGGTAGGGGGTTAGAAAGCCCCTGTCTGAAAGTGGTGAGGGTCTTTAAGGCCCATTAAAGCCCTGGGGGCCCTGACAACTACAGAGTACTACATCCAACTCATGTTGTGTGGGCCTTTTGAAACTTTTTAGCTAATAATAGTTTTTATCTTCTGCTGTTTGAAGACTTTCTAGAGATGGAACAGCCAGTCCAGAGTTGTGTTCCTTTGAAAAAGTGTTAGATTTTTTTTCACTCTTGTATACTGTTTAAGTCTATTTCCACTCAAACCAAAGTCATTTTACCAGTGAAACAGAAGTGGAACATGCAAATTGCTGTTCTGTAGAGATGAATATGTAATTCTGAGTATGTCCAGAACTGTAAATTTAAAAAAATCATCCCTGGGGCATCTATTCTGTAAAGTTTCACTGGAACAACAAAAAAAAAAATCCCAAGTCTTAACTTTCTATTTTAAACTTTTTTTTTTTTTCATTTCATATAGAACAAGCTACTGACAGGCATGCATGGGCAATTATCCGAAGACAGTGATTAGAGTTACTGCAGAAGTGTGTGAATTTAATGCTATTCATAGACTCTCAGTTTGGACCCATCTAAAGGTAATTTTCCATGAAAGGAAAATGAGAGTATATAACAGGCTTTCTGCTTATAGTGATTTTTAATGCAGTTAATATTAGCTTATTTTGTGTAAATAAACAAGAATTGAGAAATCTAAAGCTAGACAGAGGTCTGATTTTGTCATTTAGGGTCTGTTCCTAAAAGGCCTCTTCTCTCAAATAGTACCTCGTACAGAATGCACAAAAATGAAAGTTTTAGTCAATTAAGTTTGTTTAAATGACATTATGGGGGATAAGCCCAAACTATTTCAGAAAGTGTTATCCTAGTGTTCAGAGACCTTGTACTTAGGCAGTCAGCCAGAATCTATCACCATGGATTCACAACAATCAGGGCCTTGACAAGTTCTATGTCTAAAGAAAACCAGTTAGTCAATTAATGGTTAAAGACTTCAAAACATCTTTTTTGTTAGTATGACATTGATTCAAAAGATAAAAGACCAAGCAAATCTTTTCAATAGTTTTCTGTTCTTTTCTCCAAATCTTCTGAGGGGCAGGAATGACAAAAATAATCCAACCACAAATCCTGCTAGAACACATAATAGTTAACTAGTAGCCAATCATTTAGAGTAACTCTTCCATTAGCAACTGGTACATTTCCTCTAAAACAGAAAGAAACTTTCAATAGATTTTACAGTTTCAGACTTGAGTCTTTTCTTTAATTGGATGTTGCCATTTAATTTTGAATGAAATGGTTATTCTTTTATTGCATTCTGATACATGCCAGCTTTGACAGAGAAAGCCAGCAACATAATGCTCATATGGCACATTAAGAGCCACACTGTTGTGGCTTTGCACTTCAGAGACTCTAAATTCTACAAAATTTGTTCATTAAAATACTCGACTACAGCAGTCTGTGTTAGAGGTAACACAATAATTGAAGGAGGCACAATTGCTCTTTGCAAAACCTATTTTTGAACACTGTGAAGGGGGAAAATAACAAATTGTCTGCCCCAATTTATCTTCATATTCTTTAGCTAGCTCAATTGCACATAGCTGCACTTAATGCAGGAGATCTCAATGAAGATCAGAGAATCAGACTGCACCATTGCAGAAATTTTTCTTATTGTGAAATCTAATCTTCTAGGAATTTATCTGTCTTCACATTCATGGTTCTGATTCCTAAAGATGCCCAGAATTCACTTCTGTAAGTACCATCAAGAAGCCTCTAAATGTTATACTGAGACTGGTAGTGGACACAATACAAGTACAGGCATACACATTGTCTTGAAAATTTTCTGTGTTTCAACTTTGATTATCCTGAGCAGCCACTTGGATGCCTTCTAGATCAGCCAAGGATTTAGAGCATGCTGATTCCTTAAGAACCTCTTAAAGAAAATTTGGTTCCAGAACATGCCTGCCCAATTCTTCTGACATCATCAAATTTGTGAAACAAACAAACAAACAAACAACCCCCCAAAAAACCCAAAAGAAAACAACCCGTAAATTATCTGCTGGATGCAAAGTCAGTGTTTTCTCTTAGTAGCCTGAATTTAGGAAAATATCCCCATTAGGATTAGTGTTCAAACATAAAACAGTGCTGCCAAACATATTACTGGACTCACCTTTCTATCTGGAATTCTGCAATCCAATTAAGTTCTCACAAGCAGTGCTGTCTTCCAAAATACCACTGTTTTCTTCAAAATACCACTTATTTCTTCCAAAATACCAAGAGTTCCATCTATGTAGGTCACCTGGAATATACAATTTAGATCCTTAAATGCATTGGGTGTAATATCTGCAGACCTTGCCTTCCATTTATGCAATGTAGAAGCATAACATCCAAAGTTATGCACTAAGTGTATTTTCATCCCTAAGTTTCAACACCAGTCTGGAAAATTCTTTGGCTCAAAACTGCCTGGAATCCTTCTACTGTAGTACACCATTTATTATTATTATTTTTTAGTATTATTTTTTGAATATCTTTCTTCCTTTATTAGTGAACAGACCTTCAGCTAAACCAATTCTCCTGCTGCAAAATATTGCATAGGTTTTCTCCTCTTCCACTCACAGAATCAACTTCTGTCCTTTAATTACAGCTGTATGAATATTTTTAAACCCTCTCTTTTACTTCTTTCTGGCCCTATTTCAATAATTGCTCAAAGGTACCTGCAGAGAAGATTGATGAAGCATCTTCCAGCAGCCATCAACTTTCTGAAGATATAAATTGTTTATTCAGGGTTCAGTCAGGAAAATCAAATAGTCTTTTCACTCCTATCGCAGTAGCAGCTTTATCAGCAAGGTAGACACATGTATTACACAGTGCCAGAAAAAAACACCTCAAAGCATCAACCACAATTCATTAGTCGTATTTAAATAGATTTCCCAAACAACATGGAGTCTAAGGAATGGTAAAAGGCAGACTGGGGACAACTTGCAAGGGAACTATGAAATTATATGTCCTTAGTACTTTAGTCTTTGTTAATGTGAATAGTAGGTAATAAAGTCCATGGACATGACTTGAGCAATTCAGGTTAAAGGTATCTCCACAAAACTACCATTGGTCCATCAACATATCTGATAGGCTCATCATCTCATAATGCTAGGAGGGGATTTTCTTCTGTGTATAAATTACATGAAATGAACCAACACTGGCAGAAGTGTGGTGAAATTATTTATTTTTAGTGAAACCAGCAGTTGGGATTTTCAAGAGCATTCTTATTTTAGTTTCAACAGGAATATCAGTGAAATTATGAAAAATTCTGCCTTTGCATTTTCTTTTCCATGGGAAACCAAATTGCTGTCAAAAGGTGCAGCTGATCAAAAGAAAGCCTTTGTTTTGTTTAATTTCAAAGTTATAAAACCTAAAACTGTGAAACTGTGGTAATAACATTTCAGCCAACTTAAGCATGGATACAATATATTACCAAGTGTTTCCTAAAGCAATGAAGATTCAAAGTGTGGTTTCCTCTTTTTGCCCCAGCAGTTAATTTTTTATATTATTTTTTTTTTAGATAAACTTATTCATCAATTTCTTTTCAAGGATATGTTTTCTGTTACTTAAATCTATTGCTGTTTGGAATACAGGAGAAAATGTTTATCACTGTTTTAATTTGATAAGCTGAAATGTTGCTAGAAATATCAGCATTCCAACATGTGAAACATTTTCATTAATTTTACCTATGTTTTCAGGGACTGGCTCTACAAAAAGTCAAAGGTGGTAGATCTATGCCCAGCAGTCACAATATATTGGAAAACTAAATCAACTCAATAAATCTGTCCCAAAACCACCAGACAGAATTGAGTTGCAAGCAGGAGAGTTGTTCCCTCTTTCCAAATCCACAGCATGAACTCTCCTGAAAGAATCCACTTTCTAGAATGTTTCATGCATCAGCCATGAAAAACAAACTCCAGGCTTTTCAAAGTGGCTCCAGTGGGGAGATCAGAACAGCCAAGTCACAAATAATTTGTGAAAAATCTTGACTGTGGTCATTGTTGCAAAACATCTGGAAATCTTTGGGTATTCTAGGCCTGACAAGGTATTATTCAAGCATATGCATATGACTACACATTAGTTTAGATCCTCCTGGGTTTCCCACTTCATCTGCCAACTGAATTATTTTGAGGTGAAGAGTGGAGCTTTTCTAGGTAAAAAGTAAGGGGAAGAGTTCACAAATCTTCAGAAAAGTTCACATGCACATTTGACCATATCCTAGCCCAGCAGAACTCACATGAAAAGTAACTTGGTATGTTTTGATGAAATACACAGGGAACCAACTCTGCGTGTGTAAAAAAATAAAAAAAGGAGAAAGAACTAAAAGAAATTCCATTCTATTACAAACAACAAAAAAATACAACTTAAGCTAATTATTTAATCATGCTCTTTAAGTTTAAAAAAACTTTCATTAAAATTAAGCACATGAACCAAGACTTAATTAACTGTAGTTATCAAATTCATCCAGTGGTAAGCCAAAAGCTCTGAAGGGCCCCATTTGACAGATAAATGTACCATGTTTTTCAGTCATGTAATAAAAGCAGCAATATAATTTTATGTGAAATATGAAAAATAATTTTGCAACAAAGGTCACCCTCACTCCCGAGCTGAGAGCTTGGCCCAGGTCCTCTCTCACTGGGACTGCAAGCATGGATTCACAGATCCCTCTGATTTATGTGGTGGGAGATCTCAGGGTGTCCTTTTGTATACAAAATTTAGCACACAGCAATCTGTGATGGCTGATTACCAGCCTCCCTCTCTCCTTCTTCCTTTATAACTGGGTTTATAATGAAAACGTTGACACAGCCTTAACTATGGTAACATTAGCATTTGCCATTATAATTAACAGATTCTTTTTTTCCTTGTGATTTACATGCATATACTTTTCCCAGTGCAGTAGTTACAGATGGTATAGCTTGTAACATATACTATCCCTAACCAGCAAATACATTCTTTTTAGAGTATGTCTCTGATAAATTTTATTTAAATGTAAAAGGTAATAGGCAGAAAATGTAGTTTGCTTACAAGTTTCCTTTATGGTTGTTTGACTGTCACTTTTCTGCAGATTTATGATAATCATTCTTGCAACAAAAACGTTTACTTCACTGTCTAAATAATAAGGTAATTTGTTACAGCTAATTACTCAAGTGCTTCCTTAATCTCAATTAAAAGATTCAGGCTGATTTTCTACATTTCTGCAGCAGTATGCTCCAGAATATCTTGTTAATGTATTCCCAATCACATATTTGTTAAGGAATGCACGGTCCATGCAAAACTGAAATGCTAAAATACATAGCTGCAATCTTAAACAATGATTTATTGTGACATGGGATGTGGGACATTTCCACAGCTTTTGTGATTGCAGTAATGAAGCTGTAAACCAAATAGCATGAAATGAAGCAAGGCCTTACAATTTAATCAGCTCGTAAACAGATCTACTGCATCAAGCAAATGACATTATTATCCATCCGAAGTAAATCATGCTAATCTCAGGAGATAAAATCAACATCATTAATGGTCACATGTCATATTCATCAACACTAAACCATCCCTTTTGACAGATTAATCCTAACTACAGCTCCCACGATGTATGGTAATAGGGCTCGCAGCATACATTTCATTCAGCAGTAAGGCTAACCAGCACTCTTAGTCTGCTATTACAAATAATTTTTTTATTGATTTACATATTTTAAAATGCATTTAAGGTGAGGTACCATTAAAAATACTGTCACTATCACATATTTCTTCCTCACATTCTCAGCCTGTATTAATAGAAACTAGAAACTAAACACTGCATGCCATATAAATACTTTCTTTAACACACCGTTAGTGATAATTAAAAAT
Organism: Corythornis vintsioides; assembly: GCA_025447755.1. Classification (NCBI taxonomy): domain Eukaryota; kingdom Metazoa; phylum Chordata; class Aves; order Coraciiformes; family Alcedinidae; genus Corythornis; species Corythornis vintsioides. The sequence continues at coordinate 6,945 of JAOEGS010016322.1, forward strand.
TTCAGCCTGTGTTTTTCATTCAGCAATGAGAATATGTGCCATTTTTTACAGAGTTTAAGGAACTATTGATAGTATTATTCTAATACCTCATTTGTAGTGTAGTAGTGCATACTGCTTCTGGTCATGGATCAGGGCTTCATTGAGCCAAGTAAGAATGTGAAGACTTTATTATCCATTATCCCATAATTAATACAATAGGAAAAACAAAGTTTCATTGATGATAATCACTCTTCATTGCAGTTTATTGTGTCCCGGAGACTAGATGTGTATTTCTGCTCAGACTCCAGCTCCTGTGTATTGCCTATTTGTTCCAAACACCAAATATATTTATTTATCATGCGACTGACCCTGTATGAATGCTTTTGAAAAGTGTCCACTATTCAAAGTGTCACTTTCCTTGAACAGGCACTGAATTATATTGACAGGCACATTATCAAGGGCTGCTGACTGACAGAATGAATGACTGCAGCTACACGCTGCATTGCCAGTCAGTGACTGAGAGGGTGCAAAAATTATCTACAACCTTTGTAGATCTAAAGGACTCTGAATTAAGGCTAGGAGAAAAAAAAAAGATATATGCAAGTGATTTACTAGTGTAACATTTATCAACTTAGTACAAACATCTTAACTATTACCTAAACTACTTCACTAATGTAGTAATTCATTAATGGTTTATTGTCTCTCCTGAAACAATTTTTTTTAACATTCCTTTTAAGCAATTATTAATGTCATGTTATTTAATATGTGTTTATGTTTCACCAGGGAAATGTTTGGGGTAATAATTTTAAAAACAACCACTGCCTTCTGCATTTGTTTTTAAGCCAGTGTGGCTTAAGATGCATCTTAGTAATGTCAGGGCAAGGCAAAAACAATATTAGAGACTGCCTGTGGCTGACACATAGCAATCAAGTAAATTTGGTTAAGAGAGAAGGCAGAATACTTCCCAGACTGTGCTGGGACTTTAGGAAAACATGAAACTAACCACAAAAGCATTGCGTTTATTTGCCAAAATAATTTATTAGCTGGACTTATTTTTGATTGACATAATGGCAGCTTGAAGAAGTAGACCACAAAGCTCTACTTTTTGTAAAAATCACATCTATTGACTAGAATAAAAAATGCTAATAAAACGTTTCAATAAGTGCATTAATTTCAAAACCTCAAAGTACTAATGTCAAATTTACTGGAATCCACTAACCTTTAAAGTGCTTTTAAAGATTTTATGACTTAGGCTGTCACATTACTTACCAAGAATCCTTAAGAAGCTGTTTTTTCTATCTCTGGTGTGGTTTTAATGTTGGGGTTGTGAAGATTTTCCCTGTTCTGTCACCGTCCTTTTCACTCTCAGCACTCCCAGACTTGAAGCACTACATAATAAGTTAGCTACTCTTTAACAGGCATCTGTGGATCTTATCACAGAGGATATGAGGACTAGGATAAAGAAGAGGATAAGAGGACTAGGATAAAGATGAACAAAAGAACCTACTTTTCTCACAGGATTTTGTTGCATAATGTCTCAGTGAGATCATGGTGTCATAGAGCTAGTCCTCCTCCAGACCTTTGTCCTAGTATCTTCTAGACATGTTTACTAGTAAAGCCAAAACTATTCTGCCCTTGAAGGCATATCTTTCAGTAAAAGAAACAAGCAAAAATGGCAACAGGAATTCTTGGTGGCTTATAAAGTGAAATTTTGCCAGCACACATATGGTGGAACGAAGTAAAGGGAAAAACCAGCTCTTGATATAGTTGTGACACAAAAGATTTCACATGTAGACCAAGTCCTAGTAAGAAACTGTACTTGTGCAAAAATAATTATGATTTAAAAGGCAAAGGATAGATTTTACCACTCATCTGCAAGACATGAAGGTAAAAAAAAAAATACAGTGAGCAAAAGACAGCAGCAGTGCTTCTAATAGCTCACTTTTATGCCCATCAGAGGCATGGATTAGGACCACTGTTAAAAGGATAAAGACAATCACATGATAAGAACTGATAATTAAGAGTAAAATGATGCATTACTTTTATTCTTATTGTTTGGTTCTCCCAGAGAAAAAAGTTTTAATAAATATATGATTAAAAATAATTTTGATAATTTTATATAACATACTTAGCAGTGTGACTCACATAAGAGCCCCTACTGTAATACTAAAACACTACATAATCTTAACTTCTTTTAGCACTTATAAAAATACCATTAACTAATGATATCATTACAGAGAACTTGCCAGAAACATTGCTAGTTACAAGCTAATTAGAATGACCCGAAGAAATACACAAGGGATTGTTGAGGAAGTGACTGTTAAATAGTTGGAATTACAAAGCCAATTTTAAGATGAGGGGTACCCAACACTAGTATATACAAGGGTGGATTCTCCTGCATGTAAATGGATGCTGTCAGATATTCAAAGCAACATACAGAGGACTTACTATTTTACTGCTGTGATATGCTGGTGAAAATGATGGTGGAATATGCAGTGCTGGACATTTGGGCCCTAACTTTCTCTTCGGTATGATGTCAATTTGAATTTTTTTCAGGTTTGTAACTACTAGTGAAACAAAAAAAAAATTTCTCACTTATTAACAACGTGTTGGTTATTGCATTGTAGCTGTAAGGTTGTATTTGAAATTTAGAATAATTTTCAAAGTTATTGCAAAGAATACATGTTGAAGAAGAAATTAGACTACATCAAGAGTTCATATTATACAAAACATAAACATGGCAATTAACATAAGCTCGATATGATCAGTAATCTGTGTTGTCACTGTTTGGGTCACGTAGAAGAAAAGCCTAATGTTGTCACTGACACCATCATTTGCATTCTAACTGACTGTAGAGCTAATTTAGAGAAACAAAAGGTTATTATGTGTAATAGCAAGGGGAGCAGTACTACATTTGCAAGCTCAGACCTAAAGAAATGAGAAAACACTTGTTTATACTCACCGTATATAAAATACATATAGCTTATCAGCAAGCAAGATTAACCTCTCTCATTTTCTCATTTGCAAACTTTACAGCAACGTAAACACAGACTTCAACACACAATCTTCCAGCTTTCATTCTCTCAGTGGAAAATGCAGGAAATCAGGATTGAAAAGAAGATAAAATCCACCCTTTGTTAAACCTGTATTACAAAAACATTTAAAACTACTCAGAAAACTACTAAAAACTACTTTTTATTGCACAACTGGCTTTAAGTTATCCTTTCAAAGTTTTCTTTCTCCTACAAAACAGTCAGACATACACTATGAGAGCACAGGGAACTTGCAGTTAATTAAAGGCACACCGAAGATAACACAAGCTACAGTGAAACTCATATTTTCTGTAGATTTAGCCAACATTTACCATAAGGTGAATTTGAATTTTTATTTTAGAAAACACTTATAAAAGGCCCACCTATGCTCTGATGTTCTCTTCCTTTTATTTCCTTCCTTCTGAATACTATTTATTATGCCAGAGGAAAAAAAACCCAAACTATTTTACGTACATAGTATGATCAAAATACATATATGATGACCCATTTCTTAGTTGTTACCAGTGCAGCTGGAAAACATTGGATACCGTTTGGATTATAAAAAGGTCTTGAATACACAGACTTGAAAAGACAGATCCAACTGATTAGCAACAGTTATCTTAAAACCCTTCCAAAGCTTATAGGGACAATTCCTAGCTCTTCATTTTGCTGTGAAGTTCGACTCTGCAGGGCAATCACCAGAGCAACACCTTTGTCCTCAAATAAGTTTTGTTTATGTGTGTAATGCTTGCTCCTTTTAGCAGCTCAGTTAACTTCAGTTCCATGTCATACTCAGGAGCTGCAGTATTCAGTCTGAGATCATGACTGCATTCTTAACTGAATCCCAGGGGGAAGATCAGATAACATCTGGCCTTCATGAATCAGCATAGGGTGGCTGTTTGGCAGGAAAGGGTAACTTTTGTTCCTGTTTACTTTTGCATGAAAACAGTCCTAATATTCCTAGACCCCAGGATCACACCTTTCTAGCTTTACCTGCAGCAGGTAATGTAGTAACATGGGCTTGCCAGTCTAGGGAACTAAACAAACACAGAAGTCAAGATTCATAAAATGACATCAGAGCTCTTGGGAGTTCTTGGGAAACAGTGCTCGAGGGACCAGAGCTGATTCTTCATGAAGTTCCTGAGGTAGAACAACTCTGTATCCCTTCCCATGCCCGACCAAGGAGGCATTGCACCTTTATGGGACCATCTGGCCTATGACCCATGCAGAAACAGCCAATTCTGACTTGCAGATGACAGTGCATTTAACTTTGGTTGGGATAGAGAGTCTTTCTCTTGTAAATGGAAAGCATTTTGACTAAAATCTGTCAAATTACAGCAAGTATTAAAGTCCACATGGCTTTTTTTTTAGTGTCATTTGGTAGAGAGAGAGAAAAAAAACCTTCAAGGAGAGTGTATGAGTCGTGGGATTGGGTTTCCAGAGGGCTCTTTGGGATTCTTTTAGACCAAGTTTTCTAACACTGTCAGAACAGGGACTGTGTGAAACTCAGCAATTTTGACTGTCGTGCTATTTTTCAGTTCCAGCTTTCATCACTTTGTGCCTTTTGGGTCTAACTTTGCCTCCACTTAATTGGTTGTCAATGTAGAATAAATCACAGGAAGAATACTTATGGCCATGCTCTTTGCCTTGCCTGCTTAATAGAGATCTATATCCTCAGAAATAAAGGGGTATACTTTCCTCCTCAGTATGGCTATTGAAATCCTGGTGAACTAACTGATAACTGAAGATGAGAAAGTTGTTTTCTTTAGCATGCACTCCATTCAAATCTGTGAGAACTCAGAGCCCTCTGCTGCTTTTTAGAATAGCAGGAAAAAATCTGCCACGTCTTTTGAGTACAATACATGAGTAGAAGAGAGAAAAAATGAATGTATTGCACAATGCATGAGCAGCTTCAGTACAAATTAATATATTGTGACGGGTTTAGGGGACAGAGGAGTGTCCAGAGTTGGACCTGGAACAGTCAAGCCAGTGATTCATGACTTTCAGTAGTGAGGCAAATGATTCTTGAATTCCAGCCTCTGCAACTATGCCTTGCCATTCATTTTTTTAGATGCATAATATATGACACCCATTCTTTTTCTAAGGGACACATGCTAAAGGACATTGGGATTAGCTAACAAACTGGAATTTTAAGCACTGCTACTGTACATTATAGGGCAGGAGATAAAGCAGGCTCTTGATGTCCATTAAAATAAAAAAAACCAGTATTGTGACACTTAGATTCTTGCATAGGATGCTCTTGTAAGTCTGAAGACTCTACAGAGGAGCCAGCTTCACAGTAGGAAAAGCTTATTTTGTTATTATTAGCAGCCTGAGGTGTGCTGATTATTTTACTCCTGGTATTTTGCCATCTCTTTTAACACGCACTGCCACAAAATTACTCATGAGAAGGGGTTTTTGAATGGAGCTCAGTCATTTTGGCACAGATTCCAACTCTGATCATAGGGAAACCATTTACTTTTCCAATTATGTGGTCAAGGCAAAACCCCAAGTACTGCAGAGTCTTCTCTTCCCATGTTAACCCAGCATGAATGGCCAACTAATAAGCAGAAGAAAGTAAGTGTTTGGTGAACTTTATAGTCAGAAAGTGTACACAAAATCTTCAGGCAGTCAATTTCCCTTTGTTATTTGCTTGCTGCTCTTGAAAGACTCTTCATGGAATCAGTTTTCAGAAATGTATTTCAAAAGCAATAGCACAGATATAAAAATTATAATCCCTCTCTCTGAACAGTTAATGTTAGAAGCGACATGTAACTGACCTGTCAGCTCCAATCCTTCATCTGGTGAGGGTTTAAATCAACTATTTGCAAACAACCTGATGTAAAGTTGAGCCAGGCCTTACCTAGACAGATCTCATTAAAGCACAAACCTTAAACAAATGCAAGGCTTTATTATCTACACACCTGTTCTGCCTAACTAATCCACACAATGGTCTGTTGGCCATGAACTCTTCTCCCCTGTGGGAACTGAGAGTGATCTCCTTCACACTTCTTAACTTCAAAACATTTCTTTCCTCCCCTCTTTCTCTCTTAATTCCTCTCTCCCTCTGATCATAGAAATCCTCTCAGTAACTCTTACTCACCATTGGAAAGCATTCCAGCATTTCAGTGTATCACAGACCCTCACACCCGTTCCTGTTTACAGGGCTGTATCCCACAGTTAGGCAGGACTGGGCTGATCTCCGAGTCATTGAAGTCAGAAGAGATTTTGCCACAGACTATAATGAGCATAGGATGAGGCCCATGCAGCAAATTTTGTATTACATCCAGGTGCACTTTTATGTAAAAGGTATATTTCACTTAATGTAAATGACAGGGCCTCTGTATCCAAGGGATATATTCTTTCTAACTCTGCTGTGTGTAAAAAGCTTTTTCATTTATTATATTTTTGGTTCAAGTGCACAAAATGAAGTGGGGTAGTTAAAACCAGGCAAGGAACGTACCTGATGATTTACTATATTTTATTTACATTATTATATAGCTATTAGATGTAATATTGTCTGCTCCTGTCACTCTCTGCAATGTGTTTGATGATTCAGGGAATAAATAAAACCCAGGGTTAGCAAATAAATGAGAGCAGAATTGGCAGCACACCAAGTCTGCTTTATTTGATTGAGAGAGATATGTGTTACATGGACTGTTTGTTTAAATTATGCCAAGAGCTGAGATATGCCAGGTGTTGTAAGACCATGGAGTAGAGCCCTCAAAAGGTTTGCAAAAACCAGATTTCTGTTTACTGGTTTGCCAGAAAACAAAACCCAAAAGATTACACTGAGAAGTTGAAAAAATGGGACTGTGCTACTATTTTCCTATGATTTCTACCAGACTTATAAAAATGTCCCATATGTACTAACCTGTGTGTCTGTCTCTGTGATGAAATCTGTAGCATAGGTAATTAGGAAAAATTACTTTCATGATTATCCTAGTGATTCTGAAATACTGTAAGACAGCCCTTTAATACAGATCAAACCATGCTGTCTTTATTCAGATAAACTTTCCCCAAGTTCAGTAAGTGGAAGCTGGGTCTGAGAGTTTAAATCTTCCAAGGTTTTTTCCTTATACTACCTCTTCCATCAGAGGTGGCTAGAAAGAGTGCCAAGGAGATCCTGAGCTGTTCTTTCAGAATGGACATAGAAGTACAGAGCTCCAGTGTCACTGAGAGACCTCAGTAAAAAGGCTCTTGCACAAGTAATACTTAAAATTGTTAACTTTTGCCTGTGATCACCCCGAGGATGTGTTCAGGCATTCACTGCAGGGGTGGCTGGGCCACCAGCTTTGTGCTGCTCTCCACAGCTTCCTGCAGAGTGGGACAGATGAGAGATCCTCACCCAGCTCATTGCAGAGTCAGCCAAGGCTGTTTAACCTGCCATAGAAGGCTGTTTGAAGTAATCCACTTAACTTTGCACTGCTGTGGGGCCAATAACCTTTGGCAATGGAAGAGGTAAAACCAGCAGGAGTTTTGTCTTAAACTAGTAAAGCAGTTTCTGCAGTGAACGTCAGACCACAGCCTGAATCAGCTTCAAAACCTGAAGAGAGAGAGAGAGAGGGAAGGGGGAGAGAAAGCAAGTGAGGGGAGAGACAAGGTGTGGGGGAGAAAGAATGAGTGAGAGAAGCAGAGACTGCTTGTTCCCTCTTTAACTCTATGATCTGTTACCAGCCCTCTGAGCAAAACATATCTGTCTACCAAGAAAATAAAGGCTAATGCATGTGAGGCTTCTTTAAGTTTCACCCAGTCATTTATTTGTTTTAGTGATTTTCTTTTCTGCCTTGAATAGAAAAAGATTACTTTTTAAAAAGCAACTGCAGCAGTAGTGACATGAGTTATCTTCCAACCAAAGTACATTGTCTAGGATTCAGTTATCTCTGAGACTGCCTTTTTCTCTGTATCTTCTAGTGGTTATAACTTACAACTGCCTGGAGTGCTTTTATTGTCTGCTTCAAACATCTTGATGGACAAAACATTCCTACTGACTCTCTCTGGAACTCTCTCTCTCTCAAAGTCTGTCAAAGCCTGAGCTTGGGTGTGCACAAAATATACTGTAGGTAAAGTCTGCTTAACCTCACTTTGCATTGAGCAAGAAGGTACTGGGATAGCCCCAGAAAAATACAGAGAGATTTGTGTTGATCTAATGAAGAAGATAATGCCATGCTCAAGTGGAAGCATGTACTTCCATACACTGGTTAGCATGGCTGAGTTGGGATAAATAAAGGAGATCCCTAGGATAAATTCCTAATTCCAACCAAAACAAAGGTAAAACTGCAGCTGACTGCAGTGGAACCAGCATTTTGTCTCTATTTTTCTGGCTCTTAGCATATCTGCATGTGATCAGTTCTCTGTATGAAAAATATGGAAATTAGTGTTGTACAAAGAAACATATGCATTTTTAAATGTAACTTTCCTCAAAAGTTTCTTGACAAAGAATCTACTCATCCTCCATTCATACGAGCCCAAGTATGAGAACACAGGATGGATTATATGTATGAAAACGAACTACTGCTTATCTCACTGCTGAACTGTTTTTAAAACCATTTTTAATGGTCTTGAGAGCAAACCAGACACACTAGGTCTGATCTGCCAATATGCTACTCCATTTGTATTTCAGTGCAACTCCATTGATTTTTGTGCTATTATGGCAGTGTAAAAATGAAATAACACAGTGTTGAATCAAACCTGTTCAAAGACTGACGGATGGTCCTGTTCAGGAATCAGATGAATTAAGGAAAGCAAAATATGTTGAGAGGAGGTGGTGTTCCAGCTGTGCTGTAGTGGGAGAAAGGATCACACCTTAAAACAAATAAGCTGTTTTCAATGACATAACACATTTCATAGTCAAGAAATGATCTGAAATGTCAAAAGTAGATACAATTTGTTTAAAAGCCTCATCATTGTCTAGAAATAGCATCTAGCCTGTGTTTGTTTGGGTTTTTTTTTTCTTTGAGAACTATACTGATCCTCACTTCTGCATCTCTATTTCTTCACAGAATAAAGTTTGCTAAGTATGGGTTGCACAAGCAGTAAGATTTGTTGCTTTGGGACTTGGGACAAAATCTAATTTTAGTAGGCTCTATGCTTCTGCTTGTAGTGGTGAGGCAGAATATCAAATGAGCTTTTAGCTGTGTTAGAGCCACATGTTTGCACTGGTCACAAGGTTCATTTTCATAAGTCTTTAAATGACTGGCCTTCATCGTAATATGAAAGCAGCCCTTATTCCATTAAGTCCTCAGTTCACCCAAGTTACTCAAAAATGGGCTCTCTGTATATTCTGAAGTTGAGTTCACATCAGCCAGCAGCTGGTTACCTTGGTTAGGATAATTTAAACCAAAACAAGACTATTGCTTTTCTCTAAATAGGTGCTGTAGGCCACAATGTATTGTGGACTTAAACTGTGTCATATCACTTTAAGACGTAAGTCTCAAACGTGAGAAAAACGTGTGTGATAAAATAAGACCAACATTGTTTTTGACCTAGTTTGAACAAAGGTGCAGAAAATCAATGAGCCCTGGAGCAGCCTAAATGCTTTGTTAGGCTTTTACTACAACATTATATATTGCATGCAAATAATGGCACAAATTTAATGCTACTATTCATGTCAAGTGATTTCTTTGAATCTATATTTTATATTTTACAGATCTTGAACAGTAACATTTTTCTTTTTAGTGCAAAGTTGCTCAAGGTTCACTGGAGACTCTTTTAAATTGCTGCTTTCGGAGAAATAACAATGTAAAATGACATTATGATGTATAGCACCCTTCTGAAGACTTGAACCAATGCAGCAGCGAGCCACTAAAACCTCTGGGAATGAAGCAATCTCCAGACTACTATTGTCCAATTGTCCTAAGTGAATCATTTTTAATTAGTTACAATTAATTTCAAGTGACACTACACTGAAATATCAAATCAGAAAGCATAGAAAAATATACCAGAATTTGGAAATTATCAGTGCTTGATAGCTTCTCTATTACAGAAGAGAACTGGATCTGAATATTACCTGCATGAATCTATATCATTTTCCATTAATTTGTTTCTATAGTAAAGATAAGATATGCGATGATGTTGCCAAGGTAGTGACAGAGCTTTAGCACTTTTCTCACTGACATGTGTCAGGGTAACAAGCAGTTCATACCCTTTTTCTATTGGAGAGGTTAGTTGTCTATCAACTCTAACAGTTGTCTCTGTTCTAGTTACAAAGGTTTAGGATTATGAAGACAACAGACTACAGACTAGCTACATTTTTATCCCATCAGTTGGCACCAATAGGCCTTAGAGATAGAGAGAAGTGCTATAGATCAGTTGTATCACACCACAGATCAGCCACTGAATTTAGAATACTGAATTATGCTGTTAAGTGTTTCGATTTTGTAGATATCATCAGGCCATATCTATGACAAATTAAAATGCTACATCTAATCTTGACACCACTAGAGGAAAAATATGTCTATGAGGTTAAATGGGGCCAAATTTTCAATAAAGTTATTTTAATGACAATATACATCCCTACAATTCAAAGTGCAAAACAAATGTTCTCAAGTGAACTTAAAATGAATGAAAGAAGCTAAATCATGATCTGTAGAAACTAAAATGCTAGACTGACAAGACAATAGACAGGGGAAGAAGCAATGCTCACTATACTGTGTGCCAGTGCCCTTCCATCACAGCCAGAATGGAACAAGTCCTCCAATGAGCAGCTGTGTGCCCAGTCATTTCTTACTAACTGCACTGACCTCCCCTGAATGAGATCAGGTAGTATTGTGTGGTACTTGTTCTGTCTTTTGCAAGCTCCTCTGCATATGGCCTACCTTGCTTCACAATCCAGTTCTCAGATAACAGCTTCTGATATAGTCAAATCAGTTGCATAGCAGAGAGGTGGCATAACATGGTCTTTGTGTAATCTCCTCTGTCACAAACACCATATCATCCCATCTCTCTGTGACTGCTTTGCAATGTCGTGTATTTCTATTAATCAGATATTTACAATTTAGGAATTTGATCATGAGGATGATTGGTTAGGGGGACTGGGAACTGTATAAAAGAAAAATACTACTTTTCTGAGCATTAACTTATTCACGTGAAAGGTAGGTCAGACAGTCTTTTTTTTTTTTTTTTTTTTTTTTAAGAAAAATACAGCTGTAGGAGCAGTTGTATTTTTATCACCATTTGCCAAAAACTGCAAAATAGAAACCTATTTATCTCTCAGACAGAAACCTGTACTCCCTGAAACAAGGCCTCTGGTATTGACTTGTGTTTGTATATCAAGAATGTTTAGTTAGCCTTATGAAGTCAAGGAACCTACTAATTATTAAACTATTTCATGGTTCATAACATAAAACACAACAATACTTTCATGAAGATCAGTTTCTTATACCCTGTATCTACCTAAAACACTTTACCTTCTCATGTAACATGTTTGTAATGACTGAATAAAGTTATCTCATGCATTTTTAAATACTATTTACTTAAAGCAAATCAATTGTTCTGTCTTATTTAGAGCCCCCAAAGATCAGGTTTGGTTTATTACAACATCCTGCTCCTCCACCTGCAATCAGACCTTCTAGTAGAGCATCTGCAGTGAGCACACACAGCACGAGACTCCTCAGACCCTACACTAGGAGTGTGCAAAACTTACAAATGATACAGTAAAAATCAAAAGTAGAGCAAAGTGAAGCCTTGGTGCAGAAGTCCCATGAAAAGCCAGGGTCTGATCCAGAATAAAATTCTGGCATTTTGATACCCTATCCAGGGCCCTCATTACTGGACAAATTGATCTTTAATGAGAAACCAGACAGAATTGGATTAGGGTCCTTTTTACAGGACAACCTATCTAATTTTTGCTTTGTCAAAATGTCAAAGATGATTTAATTTATTTCTTTCTTTTAATACTTTGGAGATCCTTTTTTTCCTTAGTAGGACAGAATCTATCTATAGCTGAGAACCAAAGCAAGCTGCAACTAGCACTAGAATATAACTTATATACTCACAGCAAGACAAAGGGGAAATAAAAATGACTAGTTGTTTTTAGTAAAGTGCAAGTACATGCTTTTCTCATTACACACTAGATTGCCTCAAATTACAAATTTGTTAGTAGAAAAGATAATGTAACCTGCCTGTACTTCTAAGTGCTGCCTAGTGGATGGATTAATTTTAATATGGCTCTTCTTTTTTGTTTTTCCTTCTTTTTAGTTATTTGGCTTAATTAACAAGATTCAAACTAATAAGATGACCTTTGATGCTGTTGAATGATTCACTATATTCAAAAGCATCTATTTTTATTTGTATAATATCACAGCATAAATGGTGTCGTCTTTTAACAGAGTGTGACAGGAGCTTAATTCCTGGTGCTTATAAATCAGGTCAAGAGCTCTGTCGATGACAGTGAGTTAGAGATTTACAGTAGACCAGACAAACTATAAAAACCTATGGTAGGGATTATGAGTTACCAAGATGTGCTGAGCTGGCACATGCTGCTAAGTCTGCGGTCAGCATTATGGAGAGGGAAGCTACAGTTGCCACAGCTGCACCGCACTCCATTACTACCAGTTAGCATCAGCACGAGTATCAGCAATGGAAAGACTTTAAAAAGGTTTGAAGGCAGGAGGATAAAGAAGGGAAATCAGGAGGAAAATGTATGACAAACAGTAATGTCTCCAGGACTGGCAACTCGTAAATCCAAGGGTTGCTAGCAAACAAACTGTACGTTCAGCACTTTAACAAAACCATTCAAGGAAATAACGTTAACATCAAATTGAAAGCTTTCTTATTCCCCTGCTCTGGCAGGAAGCGTGAGGAAAGCAATAACTGGGGGAGCTGCAGTTTTTCATGCAGCCATTCTTTGTTCATTGCACGTATTGTCAACTGTTTACTTACCATAATGGAAGAATGTGCCAGGTAGGAAAAGGGTTTCCTGTTCTGTCATGCTTTTCCTTGAACTCTATTAATTCCTTTCGTGAGTTTTAATATATAGAAACACATTGCTTATATCTCTGTGTACACTTGCATCAATAAAAGCATAGGGGAAAAACAGCTTTTCGGAATTGCTGTCTCTTCACAGACTACAGTGGATTTCACTGATGTATATGGCAAGTTTTACTTACTCCAAATTGACTAGATATCCCAAATGAGAGTCAGTTTGAGAAATGAAGTATATTTAACAATGATTTGCCATGCTTCCAGCAGTTTGCAGCCTTCCTCACTGCAATACAGATGGAACTTATTAAGGTCTTACACATTCGGTTATTTCACTTCTCATTTAGGTGATGGGCCTTTAGGACAGACTAAGAAAATCATGGCCACTATGACAACTTTTGAGTTTTTCTAGATGATCTCTTCTGCACAGAATTTAGAATAGAATGAGAAGCTGGGGTTATAATATTTATTGCTGCCATGAGTTAGCAGTTTGAGGCACTAGTGTTCTGTTTTTCTTTCAATGCCCTGTGCAGAGAAGTTGATAATACTGAAAAGGTAGAGAAAGTCAAAAGAACATATTGGTTTTGCCTGGGGAAAATAAAAATATAGTCATGCTTCTTTAGAACAGGGAGAACATTTGCCCTGTCAGCAGTCATCTTCAGGAACATACCACCATCCATCCAAATTCCATTTTATCTGAATTGAGATTGGTCCAACTTGCCTTTTAGCTTCCCAAGTGATCTGGTTCTACAAGAGCAGAGATTAAACCTTCCGGTGTGATAGGAGAGAGAGACAGCTGAGTGCCATCTGCACATTAATAAGTCCACTTATAGTCTCAAATGTTCTCACATACATATCAAATCAAAGAGCCGCCCAGGCTGCCATCCTGTAGAGTCTCCCATAACAAAGAGCCTACTAAAAAAATCAGCCCATAACATTCTTTAAGATTTATTGGAAGGAAAAGAATTGACTCAGCAAAGATCAACTGTACCATTCCTACCAGACACCCAGGCAAGCCAGGAACATCTTGTAATTAATTGTCCAAAAAGCAATTGAAAGATACAACCATTATGAATTTTGCTCTGAAATGAGCAAAAGTGTACACGACTTCCTGAAATAATTAAATGAACTGCATGCACTTGTGCCTTGCAGCAAAAGCCCTTCTTCCTCAATTTGGGGGTTTGATGTCTGTCAGGTTTAGCACAAGATTGATACGAGGCAGCTGTACCAGCTGTTATCCATTGCAGGAGATGGATTGTTAAATGTGTCCTGCTGACCTGCTAGAGGTAACCCATGTATTATCCTTCTACAGAAAAGTGATGAAAAGTCAGTCAGTGAACCACTGCCTTTGTTTCAGCCACACTGGGCAACCACCTTCTGTAGTCAAAAAAGTAACTGATAGGTATCTCCAAATTCCACATATAAGAAAAAAACCCAACAACCAACAACTTTGATATATATGTCTTCCCTAAAAAGCACTCCCACTTTCCCAGAATCTGCCTATTTAATTTGAATATGATGATCTGCAAAGTACATGGAAAAGTGGGCTATCTACATGCCTGCAAGCAAGATGCACACTGTCCTGCCAGCAGTGATTCCAGGATCCAGGAACTCCTTAGGAGACGACAGCCATATAGCAAATGGTTTTATTTACCCCTCTCCAACTTTTTCAACATGCAGGAGCTCCTTGAACTCAATGGCTACTAAACCAAAGGCCGTGTCAAACACAGGCACTCCATGAACAGATTTTTTTTTTTCCCTCAGTTTAAACAGCAATGCTCCTATTAACATATTGGGCTGTGGCCAAGTCAGCACTCTTGCACTGAAAAGCAAGGTTAGTGCTCACAGATGATCATTACTGGCTATGAATAGATAATAGGTTACTATTCTTAGGTTGAGCTATGCCATAAAAGCTGTAGTACTTTCCTTGAGATAGCCTAAGCAGAAAAAGTTTAGTAAGCCATCCTTCTGTTAGAATTTCCTGAGCTCAAGCTATGAATGACTGTTGGACAGATGTTTTCTCATGCAAAGCAAGTCTCCATTCTAGGATACAATGAACTCTGTAATGAGAATGTGATTTTCAAAATTTGAATAACTGATTTATGTTGGTGACCTGGAAGGCATTATAATGCATTGCAGAAAAAAAAGAACTAACTCATCAGCAGAACAATAAATATACGACACTTCAGATGGTAATAATGGCAATACATAAGTGAAACGATTTTTCATGAAATATTTCTTTTAAATCAATACTTACCAAACCCATTGCAGTTGGTAGGGCTGAAGGAAGACATTTTAAATCCCAGAGTTTGGCAGCACCACATGGGTGGGAAAGGAGAGAGTGGACTTTAAGACCAGGCACTTCAAAGCTGAATAAGAAATAACAGTAGAGCCTATATGAGATTTAGGTAATGAGAACTAAACTGGCTGCACAGCCTTATTTTGGGAGCTTTGCCTTGTGCACCATAAAGCATCCTATTTATTCCATAAAACTACTGCCCTATTCAGAGCACATGTTGGATGCTGTGCCCAGGACAGTGGAGTCAATGAACCTGGTGTGTGGTAAGCTTCTTAACTCCTCTCTTCAACTAGTTAAAACACATGAAAAAAAAAAAAGCTGCTATGGCTAAAACCACTGCATACCACTGTTAATAAGTGAAGCCCATCTTCCTTTTAAAGGAGAATTTTTAGATGATGCTGAACAAGCCACTTGAAGATTTTTGAGGAAGTCACCAGCTGTGTTTTTCCTTAAGCTTCAAGTGATCAGCATGAAACACTGGCCAATTCAAACTGCACTTGGTATTGACTGGAGCTGCACTTTGAACTTTAGATCCTCTTTGTAAAAAGCCAAATACTGAGGGAAAATCAAAGCTGTAGATGTCTTGACATGGGAGAGTTATATATATACATATATATATGTATCTAATTTTTTTTTTCTCACATGCCAGAACTCTGTGTGTAAAGTAAGAAAACAAATGAGAAAAGTGGAAAAGATAAATCAGTGACAGTTTTGAAATATAGACTGTGGCCATACAGTGAGTGTGAAACTGTAAGAGGTAAACAAATGTCTTTCTAACTGAGTAGCAAAAGTCTTATGGAAGTAACACAGGATCACAGTAAGGACTAAAGCATAACATACAATTCTGGGGTTTTTTTTGGAAAAGGAGAGAAGATCATCTTGAATGTTCTGTTTCCTGAAAAGCACTTGATTAGAGAAATAACTCCTAGCAAGAACACCTCTAGAGAAATATACATAAATCCTAGGGAAGTAAGGTCCCAAGCTATACCTTCTGTATTCTGTCAGCTAATGATTAAACTTGGTCTTTTGAAGATATTTCATCATTTTGGAAGGTCACTGTGTAAGGAGAGAGGGGAAGCAAGGTGGACAGTGATCATGTATGTACCCACTAGGCTCTGGGATAACTGCAATGATCAGCTTCTCATGGGACAGATGTTTTGTATGAAATGGCAAATTGAACAGCAGTCACTTTTGGCTGCCCTGCTGGTAAAGGTTTCTGGAGATGAGTAGAACAAGCCTGGGCTCTCTGCTTTGGGCTCAACAATTAGGTATGGCTAGTCTAACTGCAAACCAGCAGCATTTCTGACCTGACAGTCAGCCAAAGGGAAAAGAGAAACACAGGCAGAAGTCAGCATAAATACAGTTGCCAGAAGAGATGTGCTGCTTTACAAGAGGAGAAATATGAAGAGATCAGCCTACTTTATACCTGGAAGTGGAATATCTTTATTCTTCCCCACAACAGTTACCTGGCAGGCAGACAGAGACAGTTCAGCAGCTTCTAAACACAAAGACACCAGCCTCTCAGCTCACCACAACTCAAGTTGAGGAGAGGCAAGTTTAACTAGGACTTAGACTGAAATCAGAAATCCAACGAGGCAGAGGAAGTGGCATTTGCAATTTGTTTTAAATTGGTTTTGAAATAAATGTCTTATGGTACTGCACAGACCCATGCACCAGTGTTGGTAGAGGCTTTTTTAAGGCTGCAGTCCAATTGTCTTGTGATCCTTACAGGTAACCTGGCATTTTGAAAAGGAGAAAGAAATGTGATTCTACACAGATAATTAAAAAACTCTGGTATTTAGATAGTTAACTCCCCTGCTGTTTAATTAAACATCTTATTATTCTGCATTTTAGGTCCCCAAAATCTGCATGGCTGGTCCTGTTACATTTTACTTCAGGCTTTGGAATTTAAAGTTAAGACAGTGCCTTTGTAATGCAAAACCTGTATGTTTAGAACAAAAACATCTTAATGCTTACGTACACATAGCGATTAAAAGTTCTACCTAGCCTTTTGGAGGTTTATAAAGACTTCCCTTTAAAACTCCTAATCTAAAATAAATTTACTGATATCTATCCCTACTGTTAATACTTGATGTTTCATACATCATATGTATGATATACACAAACAGCAAGATAAGCCATGACATGTAGTTAGAGAAGTGTTAAAAATGTTGGCTTCAAAATACATCTTGGGAAAAAATAACATAACCTGAATTATTTCTTTGTCATCTCATTTTCAGGACCAGTGTATTTGCTGCATACTGTATTTGCTACTATCTGTGGGACTATACCCATAAAATGACCTTTTCCATCTGCCATTCAAGAAACATCAATTTAATATCTCACTCATTTTTATAATCTAACTATTGAAAGGAACTGCAAGAATCTTAGTTTTCTCTCCGTGATGCCAAATTCTCTGTGCACTGGGACTTCTAAAACATACTGTGCTTTCTCTCACAATATGAAAGAAAAAAGAAAAAAAAAGTGTTTACTTTGGCTTATCTGCTACATTAATCACAACTGCTTCCAAAGAATTGCTATATGACCACTACTTTAATGTTTTTGAAAGCTTTATAAATTTTTTTATGCTATATAAGCATGCTTTTGGATAGCCTGTCAGCCAATACTCTACAGCTTTGGAAGGATTTTTAC
Organism: Corythornis vintsioides; assembly: GCA_025447755.1. Taxonomy (NCBI): domain Eukaryota; kingdom Metazoa; phylum Chordata; class Aves; order Coraciiformes; family Alcedinidae; genus Corythornis; species Corythornis vintsioides. The sequence goes on from JAOEGS010016322.1 coordinate 24,828, forward strand.
CTAGCACATACTGATTATATATGTAGTGTTTTACATTAAATGATTACAGCTTTGCTTCAAACAGATACAGGCTTCTGTCATGCCAGAAGCACAATGACCTCTAGTTGGAAATACCAGCAGCTGGTTTTCAATTGGAAAGGACATCACAAACCCATTTTGTTCAAAATATGAAACTGCAGCAGCAGCAGGAAAATCCTCTGCTGAAACTATTTGGAAAATTCAAATGGGCAGAGTGCCACATCTCCAGACTGGAACACAACGCAGTGTGACAAATAATACAGGATTGTCAAAATACTCAGCTGCTGTAAGTCACTGTCATCCACTGGTTTCAAAATAGCAAAGCTGATTTACATCATATGGTGAACCAGGCCCTCTTTTTCAATTTAGAATCACTAGAAATTTGGCACATCCAGCAGCACAGACCCCCCCCACTACTGGGACTTGGGCTCAGGGAGGTGTCTGCACCACAAGGTTCCCCCTGATGTCTGTCATCAAAATATTGACCTGTGGCAAACTCACAAAGCCTGATAAGACTGAAACTTTTGCTGCTACAACAGTGTGATTTAATTGCAATAGGCAGTGGGTTTTGTTTTGGTTTTGTTCTATTTTTCATAAGCTACATGAACACTAGCTATGCCTTTTGTAAAAGCAAGTTTTAAAGTCTCCAAAATTCTTAAGGTTAAAGGGACAACTTCTTCCTCCTGTCTATGAAGAGGAGCAGGCAGATAAAAATTCAATAGTTTTATCAGAGGCAAGTGAAATTTATTACATGAGAAGGACCTGAGAGGCTTGGGATTGTAGACAGTATTGATATATGCCTTCCAGGAGCTTAACTAAAATGTTATTTTGTATCTGCCATAAAACATAAGAAAATATTGATGGCATTTTTTAAACTTCATGTCAGCAGGGTATAATCAGAAGAGGAGAGGATGAAATAAAACATAGAAGATTTCTCTTCCTTTGCTGAAGGGAACTTGCATACCTTTATTTTTAGAGATGAAAATGTAATGCTTATTTGGTTAACTGGGCTTCAGCTTGTGGTTGGTTCAGTTTAAACATTTTTTGCTCACTTTAGTCTTACAGGGATTGTCTCTGTGACTGTAATGTCTTTTGAAGGGACAAATTGGCGAGCACAACTATTAGCTGTGTGACATCAAAGAGCATTAATCTTTTGTTCTATAGCAAGGCCAAGACCACATTAGTGCATTTCACCCAGTCATTATTAAGACTGTAGCCCAAGGGTGTAATAAATATTTTATGGCATGCAAACCAAGGTAATGGAATGCAAATTCCATAATACATCCATACATTTATTTTCTAATAGAGTAAATGATGATGTATTTTATCCAAGAAGAGCTGCTGAACGACAGCACAAGTTCAGAAATTCAGAACTGAAGATAAATACAGCCCTCAGGCCCTTACTTGGGTTGGGACAGGTATGTGAAAGAATAAGAGAGGTCTGTGCTGGTAGAAAGTGCACAGTAAAAAAAAAAAACCCAAACTTTAAGAGCAAAGACTTTCATCTTATTCTTTAATGTAAATCTCTTTTCGGGAAGGTGGATGTGGTTATCTTACATTTTTATTTCTAATTACACTTCCCTCTTTGAATACTAATGGATTATTTTGCTTATATTTGCCTTAGAAATATATGGGAACGTTAATGTTTGAGATTTTATAGGTATCAGGGAAGGCATTTTCCCAGCAGAACTTGTTATGCTTTATTGTATTGTATTCAAAATCTGATGGATTAAGAATTATTCCTGAGGTACAGCAGTTTAAGTAACCTAAATAATACTATATGTCAGTGTTCTTGCTACTTTAACCTGTCAAACAGCACTGTAAAGGTTCCAATAGTCACAGTGCTGGTCAACTGAATTAGTGTGTGAAACCTCTGTAAGCCATTTTATCTGCCCCTAAGAAATGTTTTCATTTCATTCTTACCTTATTTCCTGATGATGCACAGTGCTTTTGATCCCACCTAATAGACAGTTTCATGTTCATTCATTGATGTGTTTCTGAAAGAGAAATACAGTAACTGAGAGAGTAAATTGTATTACAGAGTATAGCCCAAATACATGCTCAGGACTGATAAGTAAGTTCTAAGACTATAAAACCCCTCATAACTAACTAAGGAGACCAGGCAGGGAAAGGTTCTCAGTGAATGCTGCACAACAAGGTCTGGATCTTGCACAGCCACAGCAATACAGTAACCCATGATAGAAAAACAAAACTGGTCAAATTCTGTTCTCTCAATCCTTATTCTCCAGGGTGGTATCTTTCCCATGTCCTTCATGGGACATAAAGGTTTGTATATGCAGCATAACTTTAATTAATATAGTATTTAATATGTCCCTACTTGTTTTTCCTGTCCTTGAGTGAACATATATAAGAGTAACTCAATGGGACAAGTTCATCCCTAGCATCATTGGGTTACCCATAACTACACCTGCTACCTGGTAGCCTCATTCTGTATATGGAAGCAGTCCCTTTATGTCTTGATGCTTCTGATGGGTAGAGCATGTGAAGTACTACTTCTGTGGCGACTATTTCCAGGTGAGGTGAAACTTCTGCCAAAGGGAAAAAAAAAAGAGAACATCAGTTTAAAGGGATCCTTGGGTGACACTGGTTCTAATTGAGAAAGCACAATTAGTTGCACTGTGGTTCCTGCTGAGGTTGGCAGAATCTCACTAATGTGGTAGTGCCTTTATTTAGTCTCCGTGTACCAGATGTTCTAGCAGATGAATTCATCTAGAATGATGAAAACAGAGACAGGCAAAACCAGACAGCAAATATTCTGAATAAAGCAAACTGTTGCACTTAAATTTCAATAGAACTGAGGAAAAACCTACTGTTCAGACACACAGCCCAAAGTGCTGATGAAATAGGACTCTCTTAGCACACTAGGCAGTCAGAACTATTACTTTGCAGTACAGGGCACCAAAATGAGAAGGAAAAGGCATATACTCTAGTACACATCTTTTACCCAGTTGTGACCAAAATTCCCAAGAGAGAACACATACAGTTGTTCTTTGGAAGGTGCAAGAAGGAAGGAAGGTATTTTCTAATGAAGATATATTTGATCCCTTAGTTACCAGCTATGCTAGTAACCTCTGAAATAGCCCAGTATTAGTTTGATGTTTCTTTATGAGTTTAATAGATGTAGAAGCTTGCCTAAATAATATCTGTGTTCTATCTCTTAGGGAGAAAGTTCAGGTCTGATGAGGTTACCTGGGGACTGCAAAGCTTCCTCACTGCACTTTCAGCATCTGGGGACTCTCTTGCAGATTAGCATTGAAAGCAGTGTGTTGGGTCTTACAGTCCAGCACCATGGAGCTTTCATCAAGTGTCAGGGGCTACTGGAAATTTCTATCTGCAGTGTCCTCTAGGACTTGTCTTTAATTCCTCCTCATACTTTTCTCAAAAAAAAAAAAAAAAAAAAAAAGAAAGCAGAGTAATTGCCTAATATTCTGAGTCTGCAAATACTAATATATCTGATGTACTTTATGTAACTGAACAGCTACTTTGACTTTATTTTTCCTGAAAACACCACCAGAACCAAGAAACTTAGACTTAGTTTGTGAGTACCAGTAAGGCAGGTGTGGCTAGTAACTGAAACAGTTTCAGTAAGAGAAAGGGTAAAAGCTGTAATTAAAAAGTAAATAAAGTCAATATTCTCCTGGCATTTGATGTCAAAACCAAACAATTAAAATAGTCTTTAGCATGATGTAAGCACTCACTATCACAAAAGAGAATTTATTGAATATCTGATATGGGGTGATGGCCCTTGAAGACATCTGTTAGAAAGCACTTAAATTTACCACCCATTTTGTAAGATTTGTTAAAGTAATTGTAAAACTTGATGCTAACTGAGCAGTTATAAACCTTGCTACCGTTTCAATGAACTGTGGGGTGGAATCTCAATGGTATAGCAATGAAAAGAGTTTGGTTTTATTTAATCTTTTCAACATACTCTTTTGGTTAAAAAATAGGAAGCAGATTGAGATAAATTCTATTGCACTAATTTTTTAGACTTGTAATTAAGAAAAGAAAAAAGGGGAGGGGAAGCTTTGACAGTACTGAAAAATAGCAAGAAATCCACTCCTAACTTATCCTGTTGTGTTTAGTTTTTCTTTCCAACTGAGAAATTGAACTGTGACTATCTTAAGAACTCTTCTTTATTTGTATTTTACCAGAGAATTTAATTTGCAAACACTAACTATATTAATCATTACTTCATCATCTCATTCTAACAACAGTTAGCATAACCTTTGCTAAGTGATATGCTAAACTTGGAGTTTTCTAAGTGTCAAAATGAAAATGTTCACTTATGGGTGTGCTCCTTCCTCATCCTCCCCACTGCCCACTTTTTCCCAGAAATGAGCACTCTCTCATTTTCCATTTCTTTATGAATGATTAAAGTGACCTTGTTTAAGTTAATGCTTAATTCCTAGGCAGATATTAAAGAGCTTAAAAGGCAAAAGAAAAATGCACAGAAGTTCATGCATTTCTCAAGATTTCTTATGCTTGAAAGCTATAGGCAATAATTGACTTGTCTACATCATTAGCACCAACAGTTCCAGTTGGAGTTTAGATTGTTTTCTTTTACTGGGAGTGTGGATTTTAGAAAAAAAAAAGGCAGGATAGTTACAAATGGCCCACAACACATGTGTCTCAAACCAGCACAAATGTTTCATATAGACTCATCTCAAACTGCTACACCACACTAAGGAAGGACACTACTGCTGATGGCAAATCAGGGGGGTGGTTGCTATTTTTATGGATTTATTAAAGAAAAAATTAACTTGTATTTACAGTGAAATAGTGTAACATGGCAGGGTTTGTTGGAGTTGGGATCTTAAAAACACAAGTGCTAGAACTTTCTAGCAAATTGCCATATAAAAAGACTACATTGTTTAGAATTTCTCCTTGCATTGATTTCCCCTATTGTTAACAGTATAAATATGCCATATAAACCTTAAAACTCTTAATTATTCTGAGTCAGGCTCTTTCTATCAGCCTGAATATATAGTCATGTACAAAGGTGGAATGGGAAAGACTCTTTACACTTTTCCTTTCAGCTAGTTGCTTGCCTGTAAAATGAAGACACCACTGAGTCTGGGCAAAGACCTTTTATATCATGATATATTAAGGGACAGCAAGTGATTCAGCACATTTCCTGTATGCTGCTTCATTCCCTATATAATACAAAGAAGTTCAAGTGGTTCCAGACATTTTAACTGCTTTTGTTTTGCCAGAATATCTCTCTCTTTCTCTTGGCAAGTTAGGAACATGAGGCTTTGACTTGCTTACAGTCTTGTGATATCTTATTGAAAATTTTATCATCATATTTCTCTATTCTGGAAATGACTAAAACAGAAATTACAATTTAAAATCTGTCTGGTAGAACAGAGTGATGTGGACAGTAGTGACTCACCTGCCACTTCTATCACAGCAAATAAGAAAGTTAAGATCTATTTTTCAAGCCAATTCATTTCTCTGTACCATCCCAGAGAACAGCTACCCTTGTATATTTAAGGAACAACCAAATGATCAGACTTAGGTCTACAATAGAGAAGCAAACAAAGAGACAAGAGAAATGGGACTGTAGGACAACACAGGTTAATTTTGTTAGATGTGATTATTAGTAGAAATTTCCTGATTTATGATACAGGTCTATGATTACAATGTCATCAACTGTCCAGTATGGAGACAATGGGCAAAAAGGAGAAACAACTTTGAGACAGGCAAGTCAACTTTTGGGTACAAAAACTTTTGGCTGCAAACAGAGATGTTTTGGTAGTCAGTAATTAATTTGATATTCATTCATAGTCAGTATTAATGCACTAATTTGGCCAAGAGCATCAGATTCCTCAGATTATAAGGTGGGACCGCAATTAATTTGATAATTGTCCAATATTTATGAATTTATTCCACATTTCCACTCCCAAACACTTCAATCTCCAAGAACCTCATTTAGTTCTGTGCAATATGGATGGGTGAGAATGGGATGGAGAAAAGTCCTTTTCCAGAGTTGTATTACTACTACTTGAAGGGGAAAGGGAGAAAGAACTTCTATAATGCTGGTGCATGAGACTGCAGGTTGGACTTCTAAATTATTCCTCCTCAACTGATTTGCATCCATCATTCTGTTGAAATGAATTTCAATCCAAATTATTGGTTGGCTTGAAACAGAAGGGAACTGATGGAAAAACACGATGAACTATTCTCAAGCCAAAACCATAATTTTGAAGAGGCCCTTGCACACAGTCCTAGAGTAGCTGGATACCATGGCCATAAATGCAGCTTGGTGACATTGAAGTTAACATTCTCTAAGTTCACTTTAAGATCTGAAAGTACCTATATTATGCATTTTTTATTACAAGCTGAACATAAGTAGTCCTATCATGGATTTTTTTTTAGAACCATAAAGACTAGATGTCTGTTCAGTGGGTGACTGTTCATAAGAAGCTGATTAAATCACCAATGAACAAACAAATCCAGTTTTACTTTTAGTAGAGATTCAACATTCCTTCCAAGAGTTTCAGTGCCTTAAAATTTCCCATGGTCTAAGAAAATACAGATTTTTGTGCACATTTCTCCATAGAAGTCAAACAAAAAGACGTCCTCATTTCTGTTGCTATTCCATTAGAAGATGTGCATGCTTTCAGATAGTAGTTTTAAAATTAATCAACAAAATTGTTGGAAGGTTGTCACTAAGGCTTGACAAAATGAGATTCTGCCACCCATCTCCTCACAATATATGTCTCTTCAAAGAAGGAGCAGGATAGGCAGGCTTCTTCATGATACAAAAACATTCATTCTTTGTTTCTCCCCTGGTGCACTGCACTGATAAATACAGGTCAAATCACAACCAACATCTTTCTCTGAGCTACTTCCCTGTGTCTGGAGATGTTACACATTGAGAGAATTGGGTTAGCATGTTTGATTGCTCTAAAGAAAGAAATACTGTAGTAAGAAATTATTAAAGCTACTAATCTAGCAGCATTTTTCACTTCTAAATCATGAATAAATGTGCCCACTAAAAAAGCTACTACCTGTTAGAGAGATGCCATCTTGTACAGCTGACATCCTGACAAACATGACGACTGCCAATTCCACTCTGCTCTTGCAAGAAGTTCCAGCAAATTCTGGTCTGAGGAATTATATTGTATGTACCCCAAATTTCCCATTAAATTTAACCTGGAAAAAAAATTGGCATTTTATATAGTGAGTATGTAAGTGTTAGCTAGCTCATCAGGGACTGCATTTTGTCATTACAGTGAGAAATTATTCACTCACCTTTATCCCTAGAAACAATTGCTCAATGGAGGAATTTTATCTGTACATACATCAAAATGTTAAGGAGCTGTGTCCCAGTGGAGTCAGCTGATGGCTCAGGTCCTACCCTGAAAATGATTTTTCAGAATATGTAAGGTATACAGCAGTTGCAATAGGCATTTAGCACATTTAGCACTTTATCATTCTCCCTGAATCAGAGAGGTTGTTCAGTGATTTTACAGGAACAGTGACTAAGCACTCAGGGGGCAACAGCAGCGAGAAGAGTGTGTGTAGTTTGAAACTGTTGTCAGTGCAACACAAATGTCTCTCTTTTGCAGGCTAATATCTGCTTTCCATTAATACTCACACACAGAAAACTGGAGGGAGTAAAAAGGATAAAGGATTTCTTACTAGCATAATAGCAGATTAATCTTAGCATGCAACTACCATGGAAATCGGTGCTTTAGCATCCTCTAAGAGCTTTCATACCTGCAGACTGTAGCAACTCCTGCATCTGAACTACCAGTCTGCATCCCTGATCTTTCTCCTGTTGTGGTCCCAAGAGCTCTGTTCATACCTTCACTTTTAAGCTTGATCCTGACTTGCTGGAAAACCCCAGGTTCATACAGGGAATTAAATTAACTTCTGAGCTCATTTGTACTGATCTTCTCAACAGCAATTAAATCCATTTTATAAAAGGTAGCTAACTTCACTGCTTGAAGGAGCATTGATCTGGACAGAGCATTATAAGTTCTCACTAAAAAAGATCCAATTTCCTCAGGAAAGGCTGATCAGGAGAACTTGGAAACAACCTGCCCAGTCATAACTGTGATGCAATAGCTCTGCAAAAAAAAATATGGATAATGCTAAGCTCTCTTTTTCTTCCTTGCCCTGTATTAGTTGTCATTCTTTGTTTGCAGTGAGCAAAAAGCTCAACCTTAATCCTTAATTGCTGAAGGATATATTTGGGTGAGGGTCACTGTTCCATTTCATACGGGGTTTTCTTTGACACAAACTTACAGCATTGATTTATTTTAAGTATATTTGCTCAGTAGTTCATGCAATTAATATTTTTCCCCTACAGATAAAGCATGAATTGCAAAGGAGGGTAGTTACCTTTACATACCACAGCAGCCCAGCACATTGCTTACAAACAAAAGCAAATTATTTTTTAAATATGGCCCTAATAATAAATAGGAAGACACTTCTTCAGGTGAGTGGTAGGATGAGAAGCTGTATTTGGTGAGCTACTGTATGCCTCACAAGAAAGGTCTTTTAAGTTTATACTTCAGAATTAGCATTTCTAAATTTTGTAGCACCAGTGACCCACAATCATCATTTGTCCTCCCGTCCCACTCTTCAGATGTCTTTATGTCATGACTGTTCTCCAGTGATAAACTAGCTAGCTGCTGATGTTGTTTCATTTGCAAAAGAAAGATTTGCAAGTAAGGAGAAACTGGAAAAAAATTAATATTAATAAACTGCACAGGAAGAGAAAATGAGAAATACTATATGGCTCAGATCCATGAGAAGAGCAGGGCATCAATTTGTAATGGGCAAATAATTCATAACAAGTAACATATTCAATACATTTCACCTCTTTTTTTATTCTAGCAAATTGCACACCAGCAGATAGTGATTTTCTCTAATTTACTCGTAATTCACATTTTCCAACAAAGTACTTTCTGCAAAGAGTTATTGGTCTTAGTTTGTTGAAAAGTATTCCATAATAAAAGAGCTGGGATTAGAGCAATTGTGATTGCAAACTTCAGATAATATTTTTTGTCCAGACTAGACAGGTGTAACTCTTAAGATTCAGTTTTCTGATCTAAAGTCTCACATTTACAGGCTTCTTTACTTTCAATAAGCTTTCTTAATTCCTAATTAAAATATTCTGCTACTACAAACCATCCTGCTAGGAAGCTCATTACCTTAAGTAACTCTAGAAGGTGACTAGAAAAGGAGCAAAATAACACAAGCAAAATGAAAGTGTCTGAAAAAAAAGGGATTGATACTCAACAGTGAGTCACAGTAGCTTTTAAGTATATAATGGAGTAGCATTTATCAAGAGCTTCAAGACAGACTGGAGTCAATGCATTCAATAATTTCCTACATTAGCTAGTAAAAGAGATGGGCAAAAAAAGACTGGTCCTTTGTACATGAGGGGGGAAAAAAAGAATTTGTTTTTGAATGGCCCATGATACTAAAAAGAAGAGTACAGGGTTTTTTTCTGCACTGATGCAGCTTACTTGGGGCAATCAAAAAATAAATAGAAAATCAGAACTACACTGGAAATGTACAGCTGAGGGAAACATCTGTGTTTCTAGGGAGACTTGAATGCCAAAGGAGGTTTTTTTTTATAAGGTATCTTTATGTGAAAGTTGTCCATTTTTTTCTGGACTAACAAAAACACCATTTTGGTTAAAAGAAATAGAAGAATCTGCCCTATTCACTTGCCTTATTCACTTACAGAATCATGAGTCTGGATGCCTAGAGCAAACACTTGAAATACTGCACTGCCCTAGACACCTCTTTGCAACGCTGACTGAAGTTTCTGCAAGGGACAGGACACCATGGCTGAGTTCCCAGCCTGTGGCAATTTGGGGAAAGCCCCTGAGAGGAAAAGGATCCTCTTGTGCACAATTGCAGTGACGTTTTGACAGCTATATGTGTGTTTTTTCAGACTCCAAAACTGTTTAACTCACACTGCATTCACACATGTGTAAGCGTGGGACAATTGCTTGATTTCACAATGGCAAGAGAAGACAATTTGTCAGTTTTGAAGGGAGCTGTTCCTTTGTGAAGTGGGCTGAGGGGAAGAGCCATAGAGCCACCTTCCAGCAGAGCTTGGGCACTGCTTGAGGAAGTAACGTGCACTAACATTAGCCTGGCTGCAGCTGTAAGCATCGGGAGTGCATCTCTATGCTTACTTGCAATGTTGCTGAAGGGGAACTCTTTCCAGTATGACATAATAGCCTACTCTCCTGAAAGCATTTATCTTAAAAGTTGCACATTTTTAAGTGCTGCTGCTCATTTTTCAATTAGTATTCTCGTTTTGATGGACAACAGAAGAATGTGCAGGAGTTCAACAAATACACATCACGGGAGTCTACACAAAAGATCATGCAAGCTCTGACATGCCCAGGTGGAGGCTCACGAATACACTGGCTCTCAAACAGTTTCAATTACAGTGTGTGTGAAAGATTGCTATCAAAACATAGACAGCTTTGTCATTTATTAATATGATCTTACTAAAGGGCGTGTTGGCTCTGATCTATTTTGTTATCTACAGTTCCTTGCTTTTGGGTACTGAATATACTGCTGAATTCATGAGTGTCTTTCCAGCAAGAGCAGTACTTTTACTTGTGCTCTCAAGGACTGCAGTAGCACTTGCAGCCAGAGTGAGAAACCTTTTTTTAATCAAAGGAAAAAGTTGAAAAATAGGGTAGAACTGCTCCTCTTAAATGCCTATGTCAGCATTGCTACCTTCAGAGCCTGTCCTGTCTTAAGGCCCAATCTTTTGCATTTCCTTAATGTGCTGTTGTCTTAATCTTGGAGATGTTCCATTCATTATTCTGGCTTAGTCCTCAGAGTACCTCATCAAGTATGTTCAAGTTGTCCCTAACCTCACTGGCAGGTGTTCTAACATCTCTCAGCCGTATCTGCAGGTGCTGTGAGTCATGTGAGCTTATTCAGAAAGTGAAAGATCTGTGGGAAATTCCCCAGGAATGCAGGTAGATACACCATGAACACTGCAATACTGTTAAATACACTTGAACACTTTTGGAAAAACTGAAAGTCACAATGAGTAGCTATTTTTCTATAAAAGTTGTCTTACAACAATACCATCTCTCCAATGTTCCAAAAAATGTGTATATATAGCCAGGAAAACATGTAATTATTTTTTCTTCCTTTCTTCCCCACACTAACCATGTGGTGTCAAAGCACTCGAAAAAGAGCAAGGTCATTTAGGAAAGCGTGAGTATACTCAGAAATATCTTAACTCAGATTTTATGGAAGTAGCAAGTGTAATACTGAAGAACAACATTTTGTCAGAGTTCTGTAGGCAAAACTGATTCTGCTGCCCACAGATAAGGAACAGTATTATTTGTTTTGACCTTGTTGCTGGCAGCAACAACATTCCATGCTGTGGCAACATAAGAGTAGGTTGTATGGGAAGATTTTTTTTCCCCTTCTCTTCCTCTCAAAAATAAAAGTGGAAGTCTAGGATATGGGAAGATTTGGGAAACCTAGTAGAAAAAAACCCTCTCCTCTGTTACCTTTCCCTCACTTTTTTCCAGACCTTTCTTCCAAAGCTATGCAGCAGTAATAGGGAGTTTTAAATAAAAATACTGAAGAAAGATGGCACAACTTAGATTACCACATACATTAAACATGTCAATGATACTTTGGGTTTGACTTTCAGGCTGTATTTGGAGGGACCTCTCAAAACACATGAAAGTACAGGCTGACTCTACTTCCTAATGTATTGCTGCTGTTCCATGGCTTGATGTTTGCAACCTGTCTTTCAAGTTAAGATTTTCAGATTCCCATAAGCTTTTTAACTTATTATCAAGGCCCTTACACCTTAGAGTTTGTTGTTCACAAAGGCATACTTTGTCTCAAAGGGAGAGTGAATATAATACAATGGCCTTCAAAGACCATTTCAAGAAAAAATGGGAGAACAAGATGCTGAACATAGTGGAATATATATATTTTTTATTTATTAGAGACACTTGCCTGTCATGGAGCATGTAGCCTGGTAGCTAGTTTGCATCTGTAGTTACAGTCATACAGCTCATCTCAATCTTTTAAACTCGTGGTTTATCTCCCCCCTCAAATCACCTCCATTTCCAAATATTAAAAACTGTCAGATGTAAATTTTCCCATGCTTACTTGGACATGTTTCAAATGTTTTATGAGCAAATTAAGTTCCCCACACACAAAGTCCCATTGCTTAAGAGATCTCAGTGTACTGCTGGAAACAATCCTGTCTGAATGAGAAGATGAAACTGATTATTTAATAGAAGTTTTCCAACTCTCCCAGTTTTTCTACCCTGTGGGCACAATGCTTTGAACTGGACAACTTCAGAAGATTAATGGAATTTCTCTCATTTATACCAAGGCTAAATCTAGTTCTGCAACAAGAAAGCAGTTTGTTGTTCATGAGCAATACCTTTTGCCTTTAAAGCCTAGTCAAGAGGTCTTTCAAACAAGGTTTTAAGAAGCAATAGAAGTTATGTGAAAGAACCAGAATAAATGGAAGAGTAGTTCCAAACCTGGAGCCAAAATACATATTTTTCAAGTCCTTATTGAAATTTATCCTGATACAAATGACAAGATTGCTTGGTTAGAGACAAGCTCACTGGCCTATGCATGGAAATGAAAGACCAACATTTCCAGTATTTAAGAGTGTCTTTAACACCACAAAGTCAAGCTTAGAAACCAAGTTTATCATTTGACACATAAAAACTTTTATGGACAGTTCTGAAAGAACAAACACTCATTATTGAGTTAGTTAGTAAATAATAATAACAGCATCACACTGGTGATTGCTGTCAATGAGTAACAAACTTATGCTCTTCATCTGTGCTCATCAGTAATGAGTGCAGCTTCATTCACTACATATATCTTCATACTGCAATCAATACAATGGTATTTTCATAGACATCAGACTTTAATATTAATTTGTTCTTATTTATACACCACAAAAAGACACAGAACATCTTCACTTCTATGATAGAGCCTTCATTCAAAATAAAGTATGGTTATATCATCACTGATGTTAAGAAGATTTTATGTTTACTACTCAAAAGATTAATGGGTCACTCAAGCATTTACATTCTCATACATTTTTATGACAGCCCTATGAAGTAAATTTGATGTATGTTCAGAAGGGAATGATAGGTTTAAATGTCTAACAGCTGCTCGTCTGAATTTCAGCAATGTTTTAGGTGTTGCTACCATTTAACACTTCCACTGCTCACTGCAATTTACTGTTTGCCTGCATTAGTTATATGTATTTGCACAGGAAGACAAAGGGAAAGAATTAGGTGCAGAGTAGAAACAGATTTACTTCCTTTAAGCCACCAGATTCTAATCAATCTTATGGCAAGCACTGCTGGGATAAAAACCCACTTATATTAGCGTCTATTTAAAGATTTTGGCAAAATAGCATCCTAGGCACAGAAGCTGCATGAAGAAATACACACACTTCCCTGGAACTAGTCTGCAGCTTATTCCACATTCTGAAATGCATTTGATTTCCTCTAGATCACAAAACCTGTTTTGATGTGTAAACAACCCGGAGGGGGGCTGATTTCAGCACAACAGGCCATTGAGATTCCATGGGTTTGGGAGTGGCAGGAGCAGCAGGAAGTTCTGGTCTTTTAGCTCCAATCAACTGAAGCAGCTTCAAATGCTGCTCTACTCTTTTCCTATGTGAAGTATACAACACTAAATGTAATGCACTTGGTAGGCTTCACTTAAGACAAGACTGTTTAACACAGCAGGAAAACATGGTTCTCTAATTACCCCCTACTATGAACCAGAGACAACATAGGGGCAATTAAATAAGAAAGATCAGAATGTCACCACAGGCAAGAAAAGGCTGTGTTAGGTGACAGGACAGTCATCACTGGGGACCACACAGATCTGCTTCTGCACGCCTTTGTGAATCCTTATTTCATATGTAGCACCAGTTGTTTCACTAATACCCATGGACTATAGAAGTCCTCACAGCAAACACAGCAGGAGTGATGCAGCAGGGAGCTGGGGGTGCTGCACATAGCCCTTCTCCAGCATGGCCTCTGCTGCATGGAGACTCCACGATCATGAAGTTCCATGTGTGTGACCACACACTCCTATTTGTCCCCGTTTTGAAGAGGGCTCACTTCACCCCTGAGTCAGGGTTTCACAACTGCCTCATTATGTGAATGAGCAAAAGACGACTATGCTGAATTCCAAAAGCAGCCAATAAATCTTTCAGAAGCCTAATTTTATTTTAGGAATGGTGCCTCAGGCAAGGCTTGTGTGGCTTAGAAAGGAAAATGTTTAAAACATTTGCAAAAGTTCTGTAAACCTGTTTTACCCCATTTCTGCTCCGAGTTACACTGTTCTGAAGATACTCAAAACTTAATGGCTCCATCAGGTCGGGAAATAGAAAGAATCTGCTGTCACTTACAAAAGAGACAGGCTGTTGTTAAGTCCAAGGTTATCATTGCAACACATTTATTTTATAGTCAACTTCGTGACTGTCTGAAGGAATGTAACATGGAATTTAGTCAAAGAAGGTCTCTGCTAGAGCTCTGAAGTTACAAGGCAGAGGTTTATCACCCACCTTAACACCAGTTTCTGGTCATGCACAACTGACAACACAATCCTGGTAAATACCCACTAGAACCTTGCTGGGTTTGTCCTTACCTTCCTAAACAATGTTTTCTCTATTCCTACCCACAGTACTCAGTGAGATCCTCTTGTCTCAGAACATTCTGCATAAATGCAATTGTAACACTTAGCCTTGGTCTCTGGCACCACATAATCTCTCCTATCCCTCAATGCCTTGCCCACCAGACACCCACAATAAGAATCCCCTGCCTTCTGCAGAGGGAACCTATGACTAGGTATCACATCCCAGTGCAAGGCACTTTGCCATATGGGAAATAAAGTAGAAAATCACTTGCTAGTGCAACACAAATCTTTCTACTTTGGAGAGATTAGAAAAATAACATCCCAGAATTAAGAGGAAGAGGAAAAAAACAGCAAACAACAAAAGAGATTATTTTCTGTAATATGGAAGCTAAAAGGGAGGGTGCAGATAATTTATTTATCATTCTCTAAGCGATGTGCATCTGAAAAGATTCTCAGCCCTCCTACATTAGCAGCCATCCAAAAATCTATAAAATTTGAAGCAAGATCAAAAGGAGAAAAAGTCTTGTGAACTTTTAGATGCCTCAGAGAAGCGAGGCCAGCTGAGTCAGGCATGCAGAGTGAAGTAACTCAGAACTACAAAACAGAAGCAACACAATAGATTTGCCCATCCCTAATCTGCTTGCTGGATAAGTAAAGCTTTGGAATAATCCACAGACTGTAGAAAGACAAAAGAAGATGAGGAAAAAGTTTATACATTTCCAATACAGGTAAATTGACTTAAGACATTTTAGACATACAAAAATTTGATCATTCAATTAATTTCTCACTTTATTTTACAAGGTACTATGAGTTTGCAAACTCATTGTACCTTGTTTCCCTGTACCTAATGTTTCTGCTGTATACAGTGAGGCAATTTTCCATTTTTCTCATTGTGATGAATTATTTTAAAGCATGTATTTGGAATGAAGGAGATGTGTCAGCAGAAATACAAATTCTTATACTATTTAATATGCAGCATTACATCTAAATAATAACTCCAGTAGGAAAATTTGGACAACATGAACTTCACCAAGTTGGTAAAAATGGTCAAATCAAACTTTTCCCTACAAAT
Source organism: Corythornis vintsioides (assembly GCA_025447755.1). Lineage (NCBI taxonomy): Eukaryota > Metazoa > Chordata > Aves > Coraciiformes > Alcedinidae > Corythornis > Corythornis vintsioides. Next base: position 40,588 of record JAOEGS010016322.1, read on the forward strand.
ATCTTCTAGAAGAGATTTATTTCTATACTGAAGTATTAAATAATTGTAAATTAGGTTGACATTAAGTTCTGTTAATAAGTGACTTTTGAACAAAAAAAGAAGTTCAACTTCATTTTTAAACAATTTAATTTCAAATGTCAAATACAGACTTCTTTCTACTTAAACATCTTGTTATGCAGACAACTTTCCCTCAATTTAATTTAAAAAATATATTACAAATCCTAATCACAAATTTATGATATTATTATTGCTATTCTGTAAACCAGAAACAGTCTCTTATTATTATAATTATATTGCCTGGCATTATTTTCTTCTACACATAGATTAGTTGCCCAATTTCTCCAAACATTCTTCATTATGACTAATAAACCCCCTCAGATAAATAAGCATGGATACACAAATTAGGAAAAATATAATGTTATTCATGCTACTTTAATTTATGCTCCCAAGAAAACTTACAGCAAGGTACAAATTTATTTGATGGAAAAAAAAAAAAAAAAAAAGAATAACTAGACTAATTAAAATTACACTCTGATGTACAGCTGCAAGGATGAGCAATTCTGGCTAGAGCATCATTAACCACGTACGTTAGCATTTATTTGTACTTACAGCTAGGGATGAATTTACCTAAAAACCCCAAACATCTAATTTTGGCACCCAAGCACATGCTTATTCCCCCTAAAGATGGTGTATTTAAGTTGCTCAGTAGCAATGGATTATCCATATGCTTAATATCAATCTGAGCAAGTGCTTTGCTGAATTCAAGTCCATACGATGCTTAGTCACAGGCTCAGCTCGCGTGTCTCTGCTGGAGGGTGCAGGGGAAAGATGAGGAATCAGAGTGACTCATCATTCAGAAAAGGACTTGGGGGTGTTGGTGGATGAGAAGCTGGACATGAGCCAGCAGTGTGCAATGGCAGCCAAGAAGGCCAATGGCATCTAGATGCACCATCACCGTAATCTTTCTGGTCTACCTGATATGAAGCAAATACAGATTGCACATCTGTATTCACTTTGATGTCCTCAGCTGCCACAGACAGTCCTTACATCCTACAGCATCCTAGCAAAGTAGACCAGACTAAACAGCTCATTAAGACCCTTCATTACCCCACAAGCATATTTGTGTGGTATCATGTTTCATAGTACCCTGATGTGTGCATCAAAGGCAATTAACAGATCAGTTAAGAAACAAGTACTTGCCTATGTAAAGACAAAGGAGGGAATGAACAAACATTTCCCTGCTTTGTGGGGTTGGAAAGGTATTTCCTAAGTACATAGAATGAGATTTGGTAATTTCTACATCCAAAGCAATCTCTTGATGAATGAGTAGCTGGAGTGAATGATCTAAGCTGTCAAGAAGCCATAGCTATCTTCTGAATTGCTCTGAAGTTTGTGCCATGTTTTTCAACTGCAAAGTAAAGACAAAGGGGATCTACAACCCAGCAAGTTGGAATGGATTTTTACCTTTGCTTCCATAGGCTGATATTATACCAAAATAGTGTGCAGTCCAGAATTACTCACTAATTTTGATATGCTTCTAAATAGTCTTCGTAGAATTAGAAACCAAGAGCATTTAATCTAGTTACAATGACTTCTTTGGTGTCAGCAGCTATTGATATGCTTACGTTTTCACCACTATTTGCACAAAACATTTTCAATCATAGGAATGAACAACACTCATTTTGGCCTTTGGCTTTTTCTCATACTGACTATCCCACCTTTAGACCAGAAGAACCATAGCCCAATTTTTTTTCCCCTTTGGGAAAGGGCTTTGCAGTTTATGGGACAAAATGCAAAGCACCCCAGAGTCAAGGTTTCATCTTTTACACTATGGTCAGCATTCAATCCTGGATTATAGAGCTAGAAAATTTACAAAGAGGCATCTCTGACTGTCTTGAATTAATTCTTACAAAGAAGAAAAATATGTTATAGCTCTTTCTACTAGGCCTCGCAGGAAAGGAATAATTGGAGGTCTTTAGAGACAGCATTTAAAAAATCCTTCTTTACCTCCATTGAAGTTAATGGTAAAAAACCCTGTTGGTCTCAGGAGCATAAGACTTCAATATTTGTAAACAAAACATAACTGTAGGAAGTTATACAACATAACTGATGCCCTTTTTTCTTTAAAATTAATCTCATTGAATTAAATACGTGCACACTGTCTTTTAAGGAAAACTCTTCTGGTGTTGCCTCTTCCTACTGTACTATGTTTTGTTTAATTCCTACTCCTTTCAGCAGCTGAAAAGGACTAGGGTCTGCCCAAACATTTAATTGTTTCAGACAAGAAAGAATTCCACATCCACAAAGCCTGCTTTATCTTCTCCTCCCAGTTAAGGTTATTCTGCCTTGCAAAGCTAGTTCATGAAGCTTATAACATAAGAAAGCTGTTCTGAGCACACATGCTGTGAAGTACTAATAAAAAAGGCACAGGCAGAGCTAATGCACAGAACATGGAACAGATGCATCAAGTGCATGAGGAGAATGCCCCTGGTGGGAAAGGGCTACGTCAAAGGTGCCACTGCCCTCTGGCCCTTCAGAGACTGAGGATCACAATCTGACCTCTGCTTTTCATATCTTGTACCTTTATTTTGCTGAGCTTACTCCAATGGTTTACCTGGATGGAAAAGAAAAACAAGCAGTCCCAGCAAAGACCCTTGTGGTTAGGAGGGTCAAAGGCCAAGGCAGGCTGCACTCGACAATGCTGTGCTTCCCCAGGAGAGCTGGGGGCAACATCAGCATCTGTCAAGACCCTTGCACAACCCTACCTTTGGAAGAGGGGACAGTGGCTCAAAGCACTTTGAAAGCCATGACTTTCCTACCTATCTCTCATAGGAAGTAGATGCAGTTTGGGTCTTAAGCATTTATTTGGATTCTCATGCCTGACAGGCAAAAGCATTTTCTGTTAGTTGCCTTAAAGAAAAATGAAAAGAAAGGAACGCAGAGACAAACATTTCTAGAATTATTTGTTAATATTTTCTGGCAGCTGTACATCTACTACTCTCTTGCTGCGACCATAATCAAAGCCTAATGTTGCTCCCAAGGAATGCTGTGGCAGTATTCCCATGGACTGCACTGTGAGTGGATCTGGGCCTTTGTTTGGTCAAAGTTGTTCCAGATGGAGTCCAGAGGATGCCCATTCCTCATTGCAGTTGTAAAGAATGACTCTGCCCTTCTCTTCCAAAAGGAGCTTGCTGGCTCCAGCTATGGTTGATCTGTTGGGACCAATAGTGGGAATGACCCTCTACCATTGCACAGGATGATCCCTTGGGTAATGCTGTGTATTAGCTGCACACCCATCTAATCAATATTAGGGTGATTATATTTGGTGTCATTTCAGTTTTATATATTGAAAGGTTTTCAGCTAGTCACAGGAATGTAGCTGCTTCTAGGACAGAAATATAACACCAAAGGAACAGGTTTTGAGGGATGTGAACACTTAAATCCCACTACTGGTGTACCTATGGACATGAAACCATACCAGGAGTTGAATGCAGAAAAAAAAAAAACTACTCCAAAAGGAAATCTAACAATAGCAACAATCACTAAAATCTTTAGTTCTCCAGTGAGGTTTCTCTGGGATCTTTAAGAGTGAAGAATAGGTTAGACACTTAAATTTGCATCTTGCTCCATAAAGTAATAATATTGTCTGCTCTCAGTCTAGCAATAACACCTGTGACCAACTGGAGTGGGTCTAGTTCTCAGAGAAGAGACGTGCAGGGACACCAGGCTCTTTGGCATTTTCAATGTCAAAAATCACTGTTCAGCTCTGAAAATTTAGGCTGCTATCATCATTATGTATGGCTTCTAAACAAAACTTTCTTTCCCTTGACTTTGTTAATAACTCACTGCTGACCTATTGCTCTAATTCTGTAAGCAAACTGATGCTTGCTCATGTAAACAGGACTTCTGAGCAAAGACTGAGAATTTAGGCCAGCAGTAAAATAAACACTAGCTCCCGAGTTACCACAGTACACAAGATGATTTTTTTCTCCAAAATGTTTGATTTGACAGTACCATAAATTGTTGCCAAGCTCTTAGTGCAGATGAGAAGTTTCACCAAATGAGTATAGCAGCTTTTCAAATACATACTTATTCACAAGCTTTCACTGTAAGAAATTAAACTTTGTCCTCTCTTATGGTTTGTGGCTAAGCATGTGCAGGCTAAAAAGTCAAGCACCCTGATTAGTATTCTAGCATGAAACAACAGGATACCAGTTAAGAATACATCAACACAAGGCACGTGCACACTTAGATGGATGATGTTTGATGGGATGAGTGCAGTTACAGCTCATGGATACCTCTGGTACACAATGCAAGCTTAAGAACTCTTTTAGTAATTCAAGTTTTTCTTCTATTTCTGGTCAATTTAGCCTTAAGAACCAGATAAACCTTAAAAAGGACATCCAAACATTCTGTTAACATGAATGTAACCCTTTAGTCTAATTTCACAAAGGCATGGATTGAGAAACAAGGGAGCTTACCAAGCAATTTATTTAGGCTCTCCTGCAATACATCTAAGATTTTTGTGCATTGTATCAGTCCAAGAAAATAGGAATTCTAACTGACTGTTTTGCTTTCCTTTCTACCTAATTATTACACAAGTTTTACTTGGCTTTTTGAACATCTTTAGAAGTACCTGTTTGCCTGATGTTCTTCACTGGCTCAGTGAAGTTACAAGACTAAAAAATACATACAAGTTTACAAAAGTTGACAGAAAGCAGAGGTGGTAGGGTGGGGAGCAACAATTTTTTTGTTGTTGTTGTTAATATACTATTAACTTGTTTCTTAGCATCTTGAGAGATACTAATTAAACAAACAAACAGCTAAAAAAAGCCAGCAATACTTTCCTGTAAGTTTCTGAAGCAAAGAGCCTTCCTTTGACTTTACCAGACACTGAACACAGTTTTGGGGCAGCGTTAACATGAGTGAAGTTGGAGATTGTCTACAGGATGACATACAAGTGAAACTGACTTTGTAACCAAGAAGCAGGAGTAACTATAATGCCTTGGGGGCTTCCAAAACCTGTCTGACAGTTTTGCCTTTGCTAAAGCACATTTTGGTCTGATGAAAGATAGGCAAGGAACAGAAAAAGCACACATGATAAGGTAGGTGATGCTTTATGCTCAGCAGGCAAATTTGTATGACATTTTCACCCTTCTATTTTCTCAGTGAGTGAAAGCTTTTGCATGTTTGTCAGACTGGCCCTCCGTTAAATGTCTCTTCATGGAAATAAGGGGATATTTATGCACAGTGACTAATGAATGGATGCATTCCAGCATCTGCTATTGTGTATTTCCTGTAAAGTCATTTATTATTCTATCTAACAAACACAGTGTTCTTGGGTTGATGCTTAAGATTAATGAGGCATTTACTCCTATTCAAGAAAAAAGTTCAGGAGACACATTTTCTCCCCTTCAGCTACGCTGATAGTTTAATTAATGCCATTAATACATATAAGTCACCAAAAACTGTTTTATGGCAACACTGAGGAAAGTTGGCAAAGCAAGGAAATTTCAGAGGTAAAGCTCCAGCATAACACCTCCCTTTGCTTCCAGGTAGTACAGAGCTCTCCAGGCAGCAGGTGATCTTACAGACTACATGAGTAAGAAAACCCCAAGATGTAATGAGCTGAGGTAATGATAGAATATCAACCTTAACTCTCTGCTTGTGTGGGCTTAGTCAAATCATTAATGTGATTTCATTACAAGCTGTTGTTTTGTGTGGATGCATGTCATTTTTTTTCCTCTCAGTATTACAAAGAGAGGAAAAGAGAGAAAATGTCACCTCATTGAAATGTATGAGTTGATGCAATATATCACAACCAGTGCTATGGTCTATAGTTTAGAGATCTATTAGAGGGACTTTAAAATGTGTAGCATTTCACTGCTACATCAGGAGGAATGCAAAAGCTCTTTCAGTGCTCCTGGGTTTTAGTTGCTGAGGTTTCTGCATGGGACCTTTTTCTAATTGCCAGGCCAGCACGGCGAGCTTGGTGTGAACTGGAGAGTCACTGGGTTAACAGCTCAAAACCAGCACCAAAAGGAAAAGAGACCAAAACAACAACAAAAATCCCAAGCCAAACAGACCTGCAACACTATTTTGACTCCCCAGACCAGGGAAATAAGCAAATGAAAGCACAACTGGAACTGCTTATGGGGAAGCAATAGATCTCAGGTGTGTAGGCTGCTGGCAGTGCTGTGCAGTACTGTGCCACCATGAAGCTTTGCTGCTTGAAGTAACACCTGTTAAAAGCCACCCCTACTCTGTAGTGAACAACTCCAGGCATAGGATGGATGTAGAGTTTGGTATAATGCCTGCTAGAACAAGAACTCCTGGAGAGCTTAATAGAGAAAATTCCATTAGCTGCTCTCAGTAATTACAGTTACTGTAATTCTTGAAGAAAACCAGCAAAGTCCATGGAGGCCAATAGGATAACCTGGAAGCCTTGAGAGATGCACTTAGCTCTTCCAGAAATCTTGCTAAAACCAGTCCTACAAAGAAATCTTTGCTTATACTGGAAATTCAGTGATTAATAAGAGACTGTGTGAGCATCTTTGTTACTTATAAAATCAACTCTTCTCCTCAGCTGTTCCATCCAGAAGCTCTAAATGGCTGTAATATTGTAATAATCTTCTCAGCCTGAAACAGTGTGATGTTATCAACAGGTGTAGGGACATGCTTTGTGCAGGGGTAAGTAGAAAGACCAGCTAGAGATGTGCACCAGGCATGCAGATATCACCCACACACCCCCAAAGAAAGACAAGGTAGACTAAGAAAGATACAGGAAGCAGAATTTCCCTGACAGAAAGTGTTTCTGTGAACATATCTAGTTATTTTAGATTCTCCCTTTATTGTGGGAGTAATACATATAACCTGCACGTAGAATAAACTATAATAATAGAATAAAATATAATGCATAATCTAATTCTCAGGGTCATTTAAGAGAACAAACTTGTTATTTAAAATTATTACTTTAAATTGTTTGAAAGAAGCTTGTACAATAACCTGAAGAAATTTTATGGTTTGTTTGGTGGTTTTTTTTTTTCCTGCAAGGGTTTCCTAGTGCTTATCTTGTGGCTGCTAGCAATAGATTTCAAGACACACTGTACTAAACAGTATTAGGCATGTGAAAGGACTTTCATTCCTCATTAGCTGCGCATAAGAAAGGATTGTAACTTTTAAAAAGAACTAAGCAGCTTTGTAAAAAATTTGTACTTCCCTTTAACAAAAATCATACTTGTTAAAACTTTTTTTTTTTTATTCCCAGCTGAACTGTGCTTCAACTCAAAGCAAATAAAGTCATCAGTTGACTCCATTCTATTAGAGGACAGCATTTAAAAAAAAAAAAAAAAAAAGGAAAAGTCCAATGGGTCCTTGAACAGTGGTCCCTTGTCTGTCACATCAAGACATGGCTTATACTTCACACACTATTGACCATGAAAAGCAATCTTGCAACTTTTGAAGCCCTATCACAAAAAAAAAAAAAAAAAAAAAAAAAAGTGAGGAAACTTTTCTTGCAATGTGGAGGATGGGTGGCTGACTGCTCTCATCTCCTATGATTAATGACTTGTGGCCTTATTGTGTAGAGGCTGCTAATTAGCTTCAGAGTGATTAAGGCTGCAGAATGCACAATTCAGTTCAATTAACCTGGACAGTGCCCATCTTCCACCCCAGACAAGCCTGCTGCAGAAACTCTGGCATCTAGTTTCTTCATAAAACCAGTGAATACATTCTCACTGGAACTGATGTGATCCCAAGTGACTCCAGGCTTCACCTAGCTAGAAGTTTGAGCTGCAGTACTTTTCTTTATAGTAATTCTTTTTTAGTCCATACAAATCCCCTGCTTTTTGTTTGAACTTGCTTGGCACATTTAGTAAACATATTACACACTAACAATATTCTTCAAGACCCATTTAAAATTTAGCTAAAAAGCAAAACAAAATAGCAAGCGGATACTTTAAATATTTTGTTATCCACTTATTACCAAATCGTAGCTAGTTAATTACAATGCTTCTACGTAACTGCATGCAGCCTTCCTGGATGCTCTTTAAAGACATGGTAAAAAGAGCAGAAAAGTGGCAACTTCTACATTGTTGCTAACATTCTGACCACCTGCTTTACTGAAATACATGCCAAACCTTTGATTTGGTAAAAATTGCTTGCCATGGCTATAGGGGTGGAAGTCTAGTACATAGAGATTCAAACCCTTCTGCCCTGACAACCCTCCTCCTCTCCCCCACAGTGTCAGATTGAATTTGCTTGTTAAGTTGATCTTTGCATGGAAAAGCATTACATTCCACTAGCACAGGAAGGTGGCAAATACTTATGCCAGATTTTTAATGCTAACCTCATCAAACTGATGCACTACAAGATAAGGCTGATTAGCTTAATAACTGATTACTCGTCCTCTGGGCACTAGCAACCAAAATGAAAATCTTTAGCAGCTCATATAACAAAGTAATACGACCTTACTTTTTCAGAGACTTACAAAAAAAAAGAAAACTTTCATTTACAGAACAACTCTGAAGAGAGAAAGTTTCTTGGGTTTGGTGGGATGGATTGAAATGCTGACAATTTCCCCTTTACTAGATAAAACCTAAAGAGACCATGTAAATGTCTGTGCACCAAGGGTAAGTTAACTAGATTACTGGAATTATTTTAAATTTCAAATATATAAAAGTCTCAATGCCTTCCAACACATCAGTTGTTTGAATACAAGAGGCTTCCTTTCACGTTCAGGAATTCCCAGATTGTCCTTCACTTGTGCCACCCCAACCAAAGATGACACCAGTTACTCCCATTGCTTTACACCCAGCAAGGCACCTGTTACACCAAGTACTGCAAGTTGTGTAGTGAAAAGACAGTCATATATCAAAGGAGTCAGTTCCAGTGTTACAAAAATACTTCCACACAAGTTACTGCTCTGAGTAACTGCTGAGGGCCTGGCCAGTGGGAGAGTTTGTAGGGGCAGTGCTAAATTTCTGACAAAAGGCAACAGGTGGTTGTTGGAAATAGTAACTTCAGGCAACGTGAGATGACTGTGATAGGAGGTGCAAGGAGGGCATCATCCCTAGCCTCTTTCAAGTCCCCATAAGAAGCCAAAGCTCATGCCTATCTTGAAGCATGTGAGAAATCCCTTTGAAGTCAAGAGTAATCAGGTTTTTAAGTACTTGTGTGCCTACATATTTATTTTCAGTGCCACTGTACTGCACATAGACTGTGTGGTGTACACACTAAGAGAAGAGCTTCAAGGTAGCAGAGTTTCTCTAATGTGAATGGATCAACATCTTGATCAAGACCTGGGATTTAACTTAATGTTCCTAAGTGCTTTCCTATACCTTACACTGTTTATTTTTTGCCTTGTTTTGCTTTCAGCAAGGCTCTTTGTAGTGTCATAACTCCCCATCTTTCTAGCCAGACTTTGTTTATAAAACCTGTATTGTTCCAGCACAATGGAGTTGTGACCTGTTTGAAGGCAGGATTGCAATCAGGGCCCTTTCTACACTTTCTCAGCATGCACTTTCTGATGGAATGAATGTACCATGCAACCCTATTGATATCAGCCAGGAGGGGAAAAATAGGCTCCCTCAATAAATCTTAAACATAAATCTTCTTGCCCTATCTCTCTCTCTGTATGAATTCACCTAAAGCATAAAATTAATAAGCAGAAGAAGTATCCCCAAGCCTAAAATGCTGAAATACTGCTTGCAGACCAAAATAGATTTGTTTTATACTTATGTCAGTTTGGGGGAATTCACAGGCATAGAAAGCAACAGGTGGAAACACAGCTTGGGCCAAAACAAAGTGAATGAGATTGATCCTAACACCATGAATGTGCTTCACTCTTCTGTGTCAGTGCCTTCCTATAAATTTTCCCAGGGAGAAATTTGTAGCTTCTGGTGCTTTCTTAACCTTATTCCAGGAGAACCATCCCAGTAAATTTTCATGGGGAAGTGATCAACTTTTGAAACCACAACAACTTTCTTTGGCACTCAACTTTTCTTTGGCACTTGAGTAATAACTCAAGAAATTTGACTTCTCTGATCAAAGGGCACATCAAATACATTGTCCCAATACCCAAGTGTCATTTGGCACCTTAGCTGGCAGCCAGCACCTCAATTCCATTGAAGTCAGTGAGCCATACTGGCTTACACCAGCTGTGGAACTGACCCTTCTGCCTTAGTTTGGCCCTTTTGCATCATACAGCCCTTGATAAGATAGAGCCATCTTTTGTTTGTTGTTTTTTTCATGCAAGTAGAAATTAGTTGTCACTTCTTTTTCCTAGTCTATACACATCCACAAGCCTTCTCTGCTTATTTCCAGTCCAATATTTATCAAAGGTGCTCTCACAGTCACATCTATAATCAAAAAGAGGAGTGTATTATCAAGTGACAGCAGAAGCAGCATTACCTCTTTTTCCTTCCCTTATTGTCACCTTTGGCCATAACACACATTTTGCAGTGCAGGTTCCTGAGCACATACTGCTTTGCTTCTCTGATTCTACCTGTAGATATACCTGACTGGATCAGATGCTCAACCAACTAGAAACAACTATACAGACAAGGGTAAAACAACCAACACTACTAATACCCATCCATCTTCACTAAGCCATTCAATGATTTCATTCATACCCTGAAGCTTTATTTTCTGGCTTCTTTGCATGCTTAGGGCCACTACAGCAACTTACAAGACACTAACCCCAACCATTCTATTTACAAAAAGACTGTGGGGCTACCAGAAGCCTTTATAAGTGTCCAGATGAACCTTGGTGGCTAACAGGACAGATAAAAGCTTTACTATGTTAACAGAAAAACATTTAATCAAATAAATTAGTGCAAAATACTTACTAGAGGTTTGAAACATTATTTAAGATGGGGTCAGGTCATAAAGGAAATACAGCATCACCTTTTGTTAGTAGAGATCTGACATCAGCTGAGTGAATTTTCAGAATACACTGAACCATAGCATAAAATAACTAGTGATGAGTATATACTTAAATAATTTACTTTGTCAGTATTTAACGCTAACAAGATGAGCAAAGACATACATCTAACACATTTAACCTTTACTATTTGTATTCTGAAAAAGTGGAAAAACAACTTTAGAAGTCTTAAACTATTTAGTTTTAATCTCTTTCATTGCATAAAATATGTCTGCAAACAGGTGTTTCATTTATGCATTATGGAAAAAAATCATATGGAGTTATTTACATTAATATCAACACACTGATCAAATTAATACCAAAACTACTCAAAGCTACAATTTCAATTTTACCACCACATACACACACACACACACACACACATTACATACACATGTGTGTAGGCACACACACAATTTCCCTTTCTGAATCCCACAGGCCTTGGCCAGAGCACTGTTGCTAGGAAAAACAAATTGAACTGCTTTAAAATTATTAGCTGGCTGTAGAGCTTAAATTTAATTCACACCAAATAATTATGCTAGTGAATGCAGGCCCCTTTCTGGGGAAAGGAAGGGCTTAGATCATTTAAGACCCAATTCTGCCCCCAAGGCAAATAGAAAAAACACTTCTATCTGCTCCAGACCTTAAATGAACTTAAATGATCTGGCTTACCAGATGAATGCTGGGAATATAATATTTTTGTGAAGCTGAACTGTTCCAGCAGAGCAGGCTTAGTCCCTTCTGGAATACCAGCAGTGACTTTGGTTTTCTAATATTGCCTCCAATGTCACAGAGCAATTATCCACACAAGGTAAGGATTTGCAGTGAAATCAAGCACAGCTTTTTGGCCTTGTATGATAATGACACATTCCATAGTTCTTACTTTTGAGGTCAGGTAAGGATTGCCTTGCACAGGCTGAGGATGTCCCTTTAAAAACATACTTCTAGTCACAGTTCAGGGCCACTTGCCCTCATTCAGATTTACCATGGTGTTTCTACATATGTTTAAGAACATGAAGGAAGGCAGTCAAAGAGGAAAGAACTTGCTACAGAGCAGAGAAGGGTTTTCCTTAACTTCAGTGGATGTGGTCTCCAGAAAACAAGAACTAGGTGTATTCTAGGCAACTAAAACATGTGCATTGAAAATACATTTTTGCTGTCATTCAGGAAAGAAGAAAAAAAACCAAACAAAAATGGATCAAGCACCAAAAAAAAAATGGAATCTCCAACTTAATTGCTTAAATGTTTTGGGGAAAACTGAAAGCACTTCAGAGCAGTGGCTACCTTTTTTTGCTAAGTGTCAATACAGCTCCCAGCACAGCAGGGTTCCAATTTGTGACCAAGTCTTTCAAACACCCCTTCATTGAGCAACAACAGCACAAACTCAGCTTATTTCTACATTTGAGTTATTACTTATGTTTTTAACATTCACTCAATTCTGACAGTAACAGAATTCTTCTATAATGTCTTCCATCTGAGCAGTGCATATCAAAGTCCTTTGCAACAAGAAATTACTTTTTAAACCATGAGGGGAAAAAAAATCAAAATAAATATTTGTTACAATGGAAAGGGAAGGATCCCATCTCAGTGAAGGCCTGCTGGAGGGAAAACATTACTGCAAATGCATCAGAACTAACAGCATGACAAAACCAATTTCATAAAATCCCAGTTCTGCTGAGTCAATGCATATTCATCACATACCCTCATACAGCACATTCCAGGCAACTTTTTAAAAATATTCCTGCTTAGAAAGTGCTTTAATACAAAATGAGTTTTCAGGTAGTGTTAGTAAAATTGCACACTTAGTGCTAACACAAACTATTAACATCAGTTCAGCATTCTTTGATCTGTATCAGCTGACCTGCTCACACCTTCTCAATGGCTAACCACTCCTAGTGAGTGAAAAACAAAGGAGGAAAAAAGCAAACCTACAAAACAAACACTTACCTTGGGCAATCTCAATGGAAAAGAAGGGCAGTGATCAAACAGAACCCCTTAGGTGTGAGACACACAAGGAACAAGCTTAGGAGATGAAGCAAGGCTGGGTAATCTACTGCTGTTCCTCCAGGGCTTGTGAACATCAACAGTTGTCCATCCAGCAACTTCCACGAAGAATTCTTTCCTTTCACTGTGTTGAAAATACAGGAAAAAGAAAAGAAAATAGAGAAGGGAAGGGAAGGGAGAAAGAAAAGAGAAGAGAAAGAAAAGAGAAGAGAAAGAAAAGAGAAGAGAAAGAAAAGAGAAGAGAAAGAAAAGA
>JAOEGS010016322.1:63348-104501 GCA_025447755.1 Corythornis vintsioides
TTTTTGCCTTTCTTTTTCTTTCTTATTTTTTTTTTTTTTTTTTTTTTTTTTTTTTTTCTGGTATGGCAAAAAGGTAAAAAACATCTGTAGAAAATAAAAAAGCCCACATCAAAAAAGATCTTTTCCTTTTCCTCCATGCAAAAATAAAATATGCCAGGACAAAGTTTATTTGATGGACTTCCACGTATTGCCCTTTAGGAGAAAGGAATATATTTTTTGCCCTATCTACCAAAGCATCTGTCACTACAAATACTCCTAGCAGAATTTTGTTTACATTTTATGCTTATTTTGTTCCCTAGGTTTTTTTTTTTTTTCCTTTCCCCAACTCTTACATTCATATCACTATACTCTGTTGTCAAGCATCGTTTCCACTTGTAAGAGTGAGATGATTAAGCACGCGACTGTCCCCTTGTTACTGTGTTCCAGGATCATTCAATAAAGCAGATAGAATCTCAGCTTCTTCCCATAACATTGTGTTTTCTTCTTTTTTGTATGTGTGCCTGTGCAATGGTTTGCCAATTTTTTTTTAGTCATTTCACAGAGCAAAAAATAATCTTCAAAGGACAAATGAAGGGTGCAGCTAATGTTCCTGCAAACTAAACACTTAAACACCCCTCATTCTCACCGAAGAGCTGGGATGCATCCTGATCTCGAGAATGGTCTCTCTATTCCCAGGGAATTCCTCTTGCTTTCCCCAGCATGGGCTCAGCAGAAATACCTCCCAGTACCAACACAACTGACTTTCTGCCATGGCTCTCCCCAGAGCTGAGGGGGTTTGGCAGTGGGGTCAACAGGAGTGGTCTGTGATCTGTGAGAGGTGAATTAGGCTTCCAGGCACATTTGCACTTTCTGCACTCCTTCCTGGTGGCCTCGAGTCTCCCAAGTCAGTCCCACATAGAGGTTTAAAAGAAGCCTAAGCATCCTTGTGAAATAGCTTCAATCATAAGTAAGGTCCAAAATGGTGTTTGTTTCATAGGATTTAATCTGGAGGACTATTAATAGTGTAAAAAACCCCAACCTTCTGTCATTGAAATCAGCAGCAAATCCTCCAAGATGCACTGTACTCAGTTCTCTGTCTCCCTATTCCCAAAGGTATTTCTGTTTTGCTTATGCAATGACAAACATGTGCTCTTGCTCTCATTGAGTACAGCACAGCTCAAATACTTTGATGTGAAGTTAGGGTAGTGAAACAGATTTACACACATCCGAGCACTTGTAAATTAAAAAAAGCTGGGTTTCTAACCCTGAAGTAAAGACCTGTCCCCAAGGCCTGTTTTCCTATGCATACTTTAAGGTTCCTCTGCAATGCTGGTATAGTAGAAAGATGAAAAGGAGAAAAAAACCAAGGTCCTTCAACCTTCAATACAGTTATAGAAGAACCAGCTACAGACTCAGATGGTGCTGCTGAAATAATATATTCCAGAGTCTGTCAGCTGAGTTTTGCTGCTGTCAAAGTATGTCCTGTGCACGTGGCCACAGCTGTTGACTTCACTGTTAAAAGAGGTCAGCGTGAAGGAGAAAAGAAAGGTATTAGAAAGATGATTAACAGTAAGTGCCAAAAACTATTCAACAATTGTATGGTCTCATTTGTACTCTGATTATATTATACTGATAGAAAGACAAACCATGCAGTGCCCATTTCATAAAACAGCAATGGAAGACTGGCCTCTGCAGGACCGTGAGGAGCCATTTCACACTCAGGTGAGTACTTTTAAGGGACCAGGCTGGTAATGCTGGAAATAACTTCTTTTTGTTTCCATTATACTTGCCTAGTGGCTACCGTCCCACAGCACACTGACAACAGGCTGTATACCACATTGTATACCCTACCTGCAGAGACTGGAGTCAGACATCATGGTTGCTAAGCCCTCCTCAGGCTCTGGAAAGCCCACATGCAGTCGTGCTTGCCCAGCACAGGCTGAAGTTCCAGCAAAGCTAGGCAGTGAAGGTCCATGCATTCAACAGCAGGTGTCCTCTCTATGTCCAAGATCTATTTCTTGTGACAGAGGGACATCATTCAATCTTTGGCTTCTCTGCAGAGAGAATGAGAAATTAATTCACACCTCTGACTTCCCAAAGATAGATTCCTTAACACATTAAAACTACTGCCCCACTTGTTATGAACCTGTCTCATGGCCAGAAGACCTTTTTTCACTGTGATGGCTGGTACAATGGGAAGGGCCCTCTCAGCCTGCACACTCATCTCTCATATCCTTAATTTCAGACTTGTTTCACATACCTTCAAAGAAATAGCCATACCCCAGCTTTTCAATTCCAGTGTACATCAGTTCCAGGTCTTCCAGACAGGCTACATAATACCATCCCCTCTGCAGGTAAGAGCACAGAGTGGGGAGCCAGACATGCACAAGATGCTCACAGAGCTCTGTTCACCTCACAGTCAGGATCTGGTCAAAGTGGTATGATTTTCAACCCCCGAACCACTGAAAATATATCTGCCCATTTTCCTAACCCACTGCCATGTGCTGCTTTATGGCCTGTCCTATACGATCATCAGATATTGTGTTTGGGTACTAGTTGCTGCTGATTGAATCCATATAGGAACTTTGTAAGATAAACATACAGAGTAAAGGAATCCTTTTCTCCCAGCAGCTTTCTTCCTTCCCACCTACCTACCTGCAGAAGAGGACAGGCTGCATTCAATGCTTTTCAGTTAGGAGATAGATGAAAAACTCCCCCTTCACAACTGGCAAGGAACAGGCAAGAAGCCCCATATCTTTCACAACAACTAACAGTACAGAGTTGATCTTGTAGAAGGCCATGACTTTAAGATTTGATGGATGCCTTTATATTCCACCCTATCAGGACTGTCAGTGGAAAGGGTTGAAAAGCCTGCATCATATGCCGAGAAGATGACAGAGGTAGAATGAAACCATCCACTTGTTTTATTCTGATTGTGTTTGAGGGCTGAGCAAACATCTGACATGTCCAAAAATCTGAGAGGCCCCCAAACTGGATTGAGGCATAATCCATTAGTCATCACAAAGGCTAAGGAATGGAAGAGTCTGGAGAAGCTATTTGTATACTCTACCAGATCAGGTGGCCATCATTTGTGTTGTCTATTTGATGAAATTTTAAAGTACCAAAGAGTTCTAGACTTACATGATACTAATCAAATCTCCTGGACCATAATTCTTATGCTGACATTTTATTTGGCTCGCAGCCTTGAGTAACTCACCACTCCCTACCTCAGTTTCCTCACAAACAGGAATGGATGCATTCAAATTACACACACCTGAAAGGCACGCTGTAAGATTTAATTAAGCCCCGAAAAGCACTCTGCAATTCAGACATGAAAAAATGCCATTAAAGGCTTCAAGTATTATATTTCACTAAGACTCTCAAAAATATTTTGGATGGAGTTAAATAGAGAAAATAAAAGGGGAATAAATCATAAACATTGCAGAATAAATGCTGCCCGCTCCTTCTTATCTGTAACTCAGAAGGCATACAGATTACATCTAAATAACCCTTTGCATGAAAAATTGTCCATACATTTGCACGCAAGATGTAAGGACAATACTGGTTTTATATGAAAAAGAATATACATGTTTCCTTGCACACTCACAGTGAAGTTAAAGGAGTTAATAAAATATAAGTTAAGATCAAAAGAAATCTGAGGTGACGTTTTGGCCTTGAGGCCTTCTCTTGGCTGTGGGAAAACAGAACAAGGCTGCTCTGGACCCTACAAGCTGAAGGACAATTAGTGGTGTTTTCAGACTGCATGATTTTTTTCTAGTGTATCTCTTATATGAGCATATGCAATGAAAGTACGGTGAATTTAGTTTTTCCAGTGGAGAATTACTGACAATATTAAAAGTGGAGACAAAGTGAGAAAATTCAAAGTTATGAAATTAGAAGATTATGCCCACCCAGAGCAGAACTAGATAAAACATTGAACTATTTCTTGTAAGATGCACTCAGAAGGGAAGGGCTTGGCGCATGTGTGTGCAGCTGCAGTGTCATGCACACATCCCAAGGACAACTGAAGGCAGTTGGCCTTTTGTCTTTTGACTTAAGACCTCCCCAAGACCTGTGCATTACAGCATGAAGAACTACACACTCTATCAAACACTGTTATTTACATAACACATGGCAGTGAGTGGTTATAGAATAAATCAATACTCTGTGATATTTGTTACAATCCACATGGCACAGTTGAGCATTTCTAAGGCCTTACCCAAGGTCTGGCTTAAAGGAAACTTGTTACAGCTATATTAAAATTGCCTAATAAGTGAGATTACTAGAGAAATGCACTGAGCCATTTTGATTTTTTTCTACTGGACTGTAGCCTGCTGAGGGCAGGCCTTCATTTACAGACAAGCTCCTGATATGACCCTCTCCAACTGAGCCTCTTTTTCTGTGTAAGATACAAGATGATCTCCTTTCCCTGCTGCCCATCCTCTCAGTAAAGCTGATTCCTAAGTATTTCTGTAATTACACCAGTGAACAGTTGCTCTATGGTCAATGATATACCTGAAAAAAACCCAATATAGTTGTTCACCATGGAGACTCTGCCTGTTCAGGCCCTGGCTTGGAGACAGCAGTGTGGATACACAGTTGGACAGTGACATGGTCTTCCCTTAGACCCCTAGAGCAGGACCTAGGCTTCATGTGCAAGTGGAACTTCCAGAGCACAATGGAGGTGTAGCTGTATATCTCTTTGGATAGAGTACACAAACTGCCTAGATGCCTAGCTTACACACCCAGGCTACGTGTGTGAAGTTTGACTACATGAATGGCAAATACCCTGCATGAAAATGTCTTGGGGCATCATGACAAGATCTTAGACAAACAGCACCATTTTGGTTTAAGCATTATGTGAACATCACTTTTCTGTGCTCTTGGGAATGAGACTTTGGTTTAAAAACACAATCATGAAACCCAAATAACCTCTCCAGTTTCATTCTGCCAAATCATATTTATTAATATCTTCTTTGGTGAAGACTATGTTTTAGAACACTAATGATATTTAAAATATTATGTTATTAGTTCCAAACACCAAAACAGAATGTGAGACAACACTCAATAAGCTGCAAATTCACTGGGACAAAGCCCATGCTTTCACTTTGTGTTTGCTCAGCACCTAGCACCTGGTTAATGATTGGGCCTAATGAAGTACCTAAAAAACACGGTGGCAGTAATTGAGAAATATGAATTATTATACTGGGTATAGATATATTACATAATAATCTAAGAGCCACCAAATACAAATGCAAGAGACAGCTCATGCTGCATTAAAAAAAACCCCAAACAAATAACAAAACAAAACAGTAAACAGTAAATATCTCATTATGTTCTTCCTTCTGTATCAAGAATATAGGTAATCACAAAGTAAAGGAATTCATAAAGACACGTCAGCACAGTAAGGAATCTCCACTGAAGTCCAACAAGTACAGGAAAAATAACCTGCAAGAACTGTGAGGTTGCATGAAGCAGTAACAAAGAGGTTGCATAAGGAACTTGATAGACAAACTCTCATTAAATTGCTGAACTGCTATATTTTGAAAAAATGAATCAATGTATATATTATGTTACACGTTAATAAATATTCAACTATGTTTTTTAGATGGTCTAAAAAATTCTGCCTTTATTCTACTGCTCAGAATTCCTACATTAGTCACCTGGTGTCTCAGCTACATCAACAGTTTGCAGACTGTGTTAAACTCAAGTTTTTTTATATTTCAGTAATATTTTAAAACCCCCAATCAGGTGATATAAAGAGCTAATGCAATAATTAAATTTGCAGATGATTCTAAATCAGGAAGTGTTGCAAACATAAGTGAAGACAGAGAAGTAACAAAGAGGACCTGAGAAAGCTTAGAAATAAGAGCAGGAAACAGAATGAAATTCATTTAGGAAACATGCAAAGGTACAGTACATCTGGGGGAAATATTTCAAAATTAAATACCAAAAGTAATCCGATCTTGTGGTTCAAGGTGTAAACTGATTGCCACAGCTGAAATAATCCTCTCAACCCTCCTGCTCAGCAACATATAACTGGCAAGGTACATTATGAAGGGTTTTGAAAGATCAGGCAGAAGTTATTTTTGGAGGCAGGATGCCTGTGTCTTACAGAAAATCCTCTGTAACATCTATATTCAGAGAAATAGCCAGCTTTCAGAGCACATTCCCACTTGGGCAAGCAAAATATTTGCTAACCTTCCCCCTTTCATGTCCAACAGCTACCTCCATCCTCCTGTTTGTAGGTTATTGACAATTCAGCACAGACCTATGACACAGTGGCAGTGGTACTAACGAGTTAGAACAAGATGAAAAGAACAGAGGAAGGAGATGCCAAGCTAGTTAGAGGGTGAATTATCTGGGCTCTTAGTATTCCTGACCTTTGAGAAACTGTCTCGGCTACTTTTCACTCTCAGCGGCCACAGGGACTGCTATACTAGACAAGCAGTAATGTTGTCAGAAACACAGAACCAGATACTCAGTTGATGTCAGTCAGGGTTTTTCTGCTGACTTCAAAGAGAATAGCAAATTTAATGTGAGTTTGCAGTGAAATAGGATATTGAAATGCTTCAGTGCAGCTTAGTTTTCCATCCTCAGGCTTGCCACAACCAAGAACTAGAGAAGAGATGAGCCTTTGTAGGGCATTGATAAAACCACAGCAAATATATCACAAAGCTTTGGCCTTTGAATGCCATCAAATCATAGTAAAGCTGGAAGGAGTTGAATGGAAACCAGTAACAATGAAGGATCTCAAACAGACTTTGATCAAAGTTACTACCTTATTTTGTTACACATAAACCAAAAATAATGTCATTATTACATTCATGGCATCCCTATAGCAAATCATTCTCTCTCTTGTTCTGCTTTGTAGCAGAGCTTCCACTTAGGAATTAGCTTCCTACTATCAATCTAAATAAACAGCATATATATACTATTACACATTCCCTGCCCTGCTCTTTCTAGATATACAATCTGAAAAGGAATGAAATTAAAGACTGAGATGAGTCATTGGCTTCAACACTCATTCAGATGTGTTCATCATCTAACCCCTCCATACCTTCAGTTGATTCAAATTATGATGAGATTCCAGAGGTGTGGAATGGCTGGACAAAAGTTCAACAGCTGGATTACCTCCCATCACTGAAGTGTAATATGGTTCCACACAGGTCGAGAACAGGATTTCCTAGAAATTAAACCAAGATTGAACATAATTCCAAAAAGATTAGTTATAGTTTAAAGAACAAACTGTGTTTTCTGAAGAATTTTTGAGTCAAGTTTGCAGTTTGTGTCAATTTAGGTCAACAGCCTTTACCTTCCATCTGACCAGTCTGAAGCTAATCTCCTGGTGAAGCTACCCTTAAAAAGTCATACTGAAAACTTATGAAATGTCCATGCCCTCTAGCCTCATGGAAATCACTTTTATGAGGGTATTTCTGATGGAAGGAAAAAAAAAAATCTGAATTATATCATTATAACTCTTGTCAGCCTGTCACACACTGGGGTAGGTTGGAAGCTACAAGGACAATATGTTAATGGGACTAAGAACATCTAATGAAGAGATTGTTAACATGTAAGTACCGAGGGGATAAGGATAATCTCTGGTTAAGCACAATACTTGGACCTTAAGTGATCTGTGGCCTGTTCCTCAGTGGGCCACATATTTCCTGTATGAACCCAAACATAATGGTTTCATATGTAGCTTGATTCCTGGTCTATAAATCCAGTACTTTCTCAACCATATGTATTCATGCTGCAAGCTATGTACATGAATAGCTTATCTCACAACAGGGGACAGATTTGGAACAGAGAAGGTATTTCCAAAATAGGTAATACTATTCCAGGCAACTGGAACTGTCACATTTCATTAGGCATGTATATCTACAAAATCTTCCCCAACCAGAAGAGGGAGAAGATGTGTGGTTTGCAATCTCTGAACCAACAATTCATTATGATTCACTTTGGGTGGGCTGACCTTGCACTTAATCATCAAAACCTATACAGAGGTTACAGGTAGCATCATTATACATAGTCAGATATCTTTGGCTCTCCATGGCATGTAGGTTTTCCAGTCATGAACACCCACCCTCCACAGGCTCTTTATAAGAAGACTGGGCATGAGGATGGAAATGCAATCGTGATATAATGGAGGGTGTTGTCTGATTCTATCAGGGCTTTTAATATTACTCTCATTGCTGTGGGGTTTGAGCACTTCCAGCTCAAGCTGGGTGCTGGCATCATCCAACTGTCTGATAGAGAGACCTGTAGGCAAAGCTGTGGTTAAGAAACTTAAGATGAGCAGATCTTCTATCTATATAATGACCTAATTAAAAATTAATTTAAACATAGTCTGTATAAAGTGCTGAAGCATATGATGTGGGGTATAATCCTATGTTAGTTTTGTCAACCCACAGCTGCTACTGCATATTCAGTATTTTTATACAAAATTTTATGCTCCTTCTGCCAAACTCCAATGAGAATTTTTCCTCATTGAGCACCTGAGGATCTGACTCCAGGATGCATACTGAAAGGTTAGTCCATGTGATGATATGAAAGGTAATGCCTCAAATCTAGAGGCCCTTTGGCTGTGTTTGCACAATCATGGTGGTTTTTAGACTGAAAACTGTTCTACAAAACAAGCACAGATCTGTCCCCTTCCCTGCCCTTCTTGATTCTACATCTCCTCATGCTCAGTAAGTTTGTCTCTCTCATCACTTGTAGTGTTGATGTATCCATAAATGGGACAAAACTATCTGTATTGGTTATAAGCACAACAGGTATTCTGCCTGCAAGGCACACAGGCCTCTGGGAACCACAAGGGAAGCTGAAAGCCAAACTGCTTTCCTCTGCCAATGAGTCTCATCCTGGACACAGATACATATGTGTCAGGAGCTGGGAAAGCAGAAATCAGAGTGGTAGGAGTACACTCAGGAAGCCATGAAAGAGCTCCTGCAACTCTTGCTCTCTCCTTGGACCTACCACAAGTCATAACTGAGCCCTGCTCTAAATAGCATCCTGATTATTGTACTGCAGACACACTAGCACTAGTGGAGTCTCCAATCTCTGGTCCTAGTAGCCAGGCCAAAGCTATGATATGACACCATGGCACTGCACGCAGGATCAACTACAAGAGGTGTTCCCTTGCTTGTCTGTTTCTTAATGATATCGAAATACCCTAAATTGAACAAATACTGCAATAGACTTGTTAAAAAGAAAATTCCATTTTGTTTTGGATGAGAACAACAGGATGGTAGCCTTGGCTTGAAGACTGAAAAAATACAAACATGACTCCATCTGTATGAAGCAAGATAGCAATAAAAGGATTTCTTCTGAATATACTTAATGTGATAATGTTTGAATCTGAAAACTGACAGTTTCAGTTTCAGTTATCACTGACAGTTCACTAAATGTAGGTATGTTGGCAGTTTGTTTATTGTATTAGTAAATAAAACGTTTTCCTTCTTGCTTAATAAGCATGTTAATTAATCACATAGAGATATAGCCTAGAAGTACAATTACATAAGAATTATACATGGCCACACTTTTATGGTCTTAGCAGGCAGAGAATCACTATGACTCTTGATAGTAATAGCCTCAAACAGTCTGAGCAGAACAGGACCATAACTGTCAAATAACACCCTACTTACTTGAAAAAAATCTTGCTTATTCAGGAAGCTTTCTCAAATATCAGGAACACTTCTGGCCTTTACTCACCATCTTTATCATGTCAGAGTTGCCAAAGCAGGGAAGGCAAAGAGGTGCCAGGATATTCTCTCTGTTGCAGTGGAGGAACCCAGGGATGGTGACCCTCTTGGATTAAGAAAGAGAACCATGAACAACAGGTGCCCTGACTGGCTGTGACACACATTTAATGGATGGAGTGAAAAAAAGTGTCTGTGTTGTATGTTTCTCTACACATTGAGCATGTCTATGTTTTCCTTATTTTTTCTCACCTGATGAAGAAGCCAACTAATAAACTGAATCCAAAACAGTACAGATGCAGCTACAGTAAGGATGTGATTTCATGGCAATTTTCATCTAGTTGAACTTTCAAATGCTACTGAAAAGGATAGACCTTCCTTTCTACCACCTCACCTGTCTCTCCTCCACGCTTTGTGTCAGCATGTGTGGTTAGAAGCCTCAGCAGACAGCCAGATCTGCTCTCCACTGCAGCTGCCTGCACAGCTGGCTGATTGTGGCTGCTGGCACAACAGCAAGGACAGGGGACAGACACTCACCCGTTCACTGACTTTTCAGCAGTTTAAAAAAATAAATTAGCCATGGCTGATACAAAACTACACCCAAGTATCACTCCTTTTTAGTGACAGAAGGAAACAACAGATTCCCATATTATTTGCTGCACAACAACTAATCACATTAGTAATAGAGAATAGGCATTTGAGATACTGTCTTTATGATACAATAGTTTCTAATGCAAATGGAAACATATAGAATGGACAAATGTTTGTTTCAAAACACAGTACATGTAAAAATTAAACCAAGTGAAATGAAATTCTAAGAGAAGGTTTTTTGAACAGAGAACTGTAAGGCTTGAACATTCACTTTTCATTACTTTCTCTTCTTCATCCCAGAGATTATTACTTCCAAAAACTACATTCAATATTGGTATCATGGTAATTACTATTACATGATAAACTGTCTTAGAAGGCAGATGTAAACCAAATGGTAGAAGAGGCAATACACTAGTGGCTTCAGCAGGATTTGGATGAAGCCTTTCACATTTGTTTCCTCCTGTGTCCAACTTTCTTCCTATCTCCAACTCTCACCTGAATTCACAAGGAAGACTGAAGAAAAACTTCAAGAGATTGTAGAAAGAGAATTCTAGGGGACTACAGAAAAGTGTAAAATCAACCTTTTATTTTTAGAAACAGAAATTCTTACTATTGAGGGAAAAAAGAAAGAGTAATTTAAACCCAAATCAGAGAAAAAAAATAAGTAATAGGAGAGAAAGGACAGCTTCCTCTACAGCAGTTAGCACTATCCATTATCAGTGCCAAGGTATCAGATTAAATGGATCACCACTCCAATCCTGAACAACAACTTCTCTCCAACTCGCTGCCCTTCACGTCACCACCAGTGGCACGGTGCCTCAAGCCTTGATCCTGCAAGACAGCAGGATACAGACACCAGTGCTCTGTTGTGCAGTAGGATATACAACAGCAGTTCCCACGGCTGTCAGAAGGAGCTGTGTGGATACCTATTTCCAGGAAGGGTGGGGCGCAGAGCACTTGGAATGCAATTACTGAAAGTTCAAGTCAACAGGTTTGGAAACTTGGCGAAGACAGACAAATTACTCAAGGTTTTCAGGGTACCTCTGTGACTGGTATAAATCAGATGAGTACTGCTCAGACCAAGGGAACCTGCCAATATATGATAGATGAGCACCCACTCTTTCACAATGCTCCCCCGAATCTCAGCATGTGAACCTCCTGGATCTCATCCAGCTTTCTAGTGGTTCCCCCAGGCCAGAAAGAAGGTGAAATCTGTGCAACACGATCACAACACAACGAAAAATAAAATCACATTTGCTTATGAAAGTTTATCCTCCATTATTGCACAACAGTAAAGCCAGGAAGAGGAGCTGTAAAA
This sequence comes from Corythornis vintsioides, assembly GCA_025447755.1. Classification (NCBI taxonomy): domain Eukaryota; kingdom Metazoa; phylum Chordata; class Aves; order Coraciiformes; family Alcedinidae; genus Corythornis; species Corythornis vintsioides. The sequence goes on from JAOEGS010016322.1 coordinate 74,938, forward strand.
AAGAATGAGCAACTTCTCCCCTTTCTTTCACGTCCCTGCTCTCTATGTGCTTTCCTTCTGCTGACATAAATGAAAGTCAGGCCTGAATGAACCCAGCAGAGATACCCAGAGGCACCAGAGCAGTGCTGGACCACTCCCAATGCCACACCGCAGTTCAAAGCCTTGAAAGTCTGCAGAACTCCCACTGTGCTGCAGTTCAGCTCCCCACCCAAAAAAGCTGTATACCTAGCAGAGCACTGTCTTGTCAGCATTGTCCCTGCTAAGACAATAGGTTTGTACCTTTCCTGCCTTCTATCAGTATAGTCACACTGCCCTCATTGTGCACAATGAGCATATCTGCTCCTCCTGCCCATTGTACCTCCAGCCATGGGTCAGAGCCTGCCACAGGTCTTTTTTCGCTCAGCTTTACTGACTGCTTCTGCCCCAGCTCCTCCTTCCCACCTGTTTACTTTGATAGCCACCTTTCTACACGAGGTTGTCTTGAGGATTTCTGAGACAATGGACCCTGTAGGAGAGCCTTGAAAAAGCCAGAGAGATCAATGTCATGCTTTGACATGTAATGTCACATCATGCACGCTGTGCATGCACAGGTCAGCTGCATATCGTATACACTGATGTGCCCTGTGCTGGAAATGACTTTCCTGCGTATGCACAAGAGTTTTTTTCCCTAGCAGCCATTGCCACCAGTGTCAAAAAGGCACCCAGTGGATGTTAAATAATGAAGAAAACTTTTTTTCACTCCATGAAGAGTGAGATTTTACTGGGCAGTTACAAAAGGTATCTGGCAACTCCTTCACCTCGACCTTTCAGTCTTCAGGCTTGCTGATCTAAATAAGTATTAGAGAGAATTAAAAAAAAATATGTGAATCAGAAGCAAACCAAAATTTTTCAAAATGTAACAGGATTTCATCCAAGTTCAGGAAGGTGTTCATTCCTTGGCAGAGAAGACACTCAAAAATCTGGGCTGTTGATTTGGCCAGTAGATTTACAACAGCAAAAGACAGCTTCTAGTTGCAAGACCTGTCTCTTCTCCCAAGACACTGCTGTGGTTTGTGTTGAAGGGCTGAGAGGAGAAAGGAGTGGAGGAGGAGCAAAAAGTTCCTCATTCTTCCCTCTTGCCCTTCTTCCTGTTTTCATGGCTGTGTATTCAGAAGATTGTCTTTCCACAAGCAAATGACTAGAGACAAGCTCACCCCAAATGAATGTTCTCTCATGTTTCAAGCACTTGCTCTCTGTTCTTGCTGAATGTTTAGTTACAGCATGAAAAATGGATATGTGGAATGAAGACATTTCCCCTCTGACTAGCACATTTGCAGAAGGTATGTCGAGGATCTGAGGCGAGGGGTACGGGCAAGCTTTCAAGAAAGTTTTTCCCCCCCCTTCTCCTTTGCTTGCTTATTGGAAGAGCAATAAATATCAAGCAGACAGGCCCTTCTCACAGTTACAAAGCCTACCTGTAACTGAGCTGGATAATTAGCAGCCTTGAAGATGATATATGACTTTCATTACCCTTTGGGACTGGAGACTAAATGAGGACAGAGCTAATTGCCGTGCAAAGCAGTTTGGCATGAATGAGAAAAATGCAGGCGCTGTCTCCTGCCAAAAAAGGGCCCTATTGCTGCTCTGATCTCATGGCTGGTTTTTGCCGCAGGAGTTCACTTGGTGTCCATAAATCATGGTCTGCTTACAGCTGAAACTGCACTGAGTCATCAACATGCAATAAGCTGAGTGACAGATTCCAGCCTGACTACATTAGAACTTCAAACTTAGTCCTCCCCCCCAACACTACCCGTACTTAACAGAAAATTAAACCCAGACTACACAGACATGAAGGCTGTGAGAAACACAAGGCTTGTTTACTTGACAATAGTTTTTTAAGACTGATGTTTCCAGGAAATAGCCTCATGCGTTTTGAAAGGGAGATGGCCACAAATACTGAATTTATAAAATGACCTACTGCTATAGCATTTGGTTTGTCCTTCCTCATATAATTGCTGATTAAAATGTATTACTCTCCTTTAATGATCTTAAGTGGCACTTTGTCATATTAGTTCTTATGGAGATAGATTTAGTCAGCTATCTGAGAAAATATTTTGCTACTCTTTAAGATTAGGCCAGAAGAACCTGAAATATGATTGCAAATCTGCTTCCAAAGTGACCTAGGGCACACTAACATCCATATTCTACCCTTAAGAAGTGTGAGCTTCTGGGGAATCTAAACCATCAATGCAAAAAAGAGTCCTTGAAGACACTCTTTTCCTCTCCCCCTTCTGTTTTACAGAACACTTTTTGCTTTTCCCTAAAGGTACCTTAGGTCTTTTTTTTTTTTAGTGGAAAAGATTGTGCTGAATTTGCAATATGGTATCCTGTCAGATCCTAATCAATTAGCCCACATCAGCTCACTATAAGGCAGATACCAATTTAACTCACAGAGCTAAGCCTTCTGATTTTCTCTAAGGGCAGTCACATAATTCATTCTTTGTAGTGCCAAATTATATTTGACATTTAATTTAAAACTCAAGGTACCATAATGCAAAATCTCACTAAAAATAATGGTGATAAAGCAGAGGAACATTTCATTTGACAGTGAAGATTTTTTCAGCTTATTTATGCACCCAAACTTTCCCCTTCCCCCACCTTTCAAAACCCCAAACTCACCAGTGCTGGTTACCCAGGCAATCACTTTCCAGTGGTTTTAGCCTCTACAGGTGCTTGCATACAGTAAAGGGGCACTTGAAGGTGAAGCAAGGAAGCTGACTGATGCTTGCCTTTTGGTGGGTGAGCTCTTCTCTCCCTGATGATGCACAAGCTCAAAACCATTTTGTGTATTGTCACTGCTGTAGTTAGCAGAAATAAGTATTTCAATAGAGTGGCTGGGCTAACTGCAACGTTTGTGTGTGGACAAGGGAGGGGGGAGTCAGCCTGAAAAAAGTTTTTTTACTTTTAGAAGACCCATCACAACAAACAAAACAAACCAACTAACTAACCAGCTTCCTTAACCAGTCTCTGCTATGAAACAACTCCATCCACAGCCACCTGGCACAATGGAAGTCTGTTGGTTCGTGAAGCATGTCCAGACTCTGACAATATAACTGCATGCATAGATAATAATTTAAAGAACAAGTTCTCCTTTCTTGAAACATGCAACACGCTGCCAAACCACGGCAAATTCTAGCCATGGGCTCAGTCAGCACTTCTAATGGATGAACAGGCAATCTAATAAAAATACTAGTTGGAAAAAACACGTGGCCATGTCTGTCAAGGTGAGTTGCTTGTAGGGACTGTGTCTGCTGGTAGTGTGTAAAATGCTGAACAGCCCATGACTTGCCTGGCTAACCCAGAGCAGCTCTAGGAGAAGAGAAAGTAGTGGACTTAGATTTGTTGAGACAATGCCATATTCCAAATAGGAAAAGTGCAGTGGTAGTGCAATCCTCCTGAGAATGACTCAACTTTTGTCCTGTCAAAAACAGCTACTACTCTGCAATAAAAAGAAACAAATGTCTGATGTTCTCATCCTTTATGCACCAATTTAGCTCTTGGGGGCAAAAAAAAAAAAAAAATCATCACTGGTAGCAACATGCTTCTCAACATAAGATGGATGACTCAAACTCTAGGATGTTAGGTCTTACCTTGGATTTCAGTCTCTCATCAAGATGAATACAGTCCAGGACTGAATTCTGGCATTTTTTGAGTCATTCTGTAGTCCTCAGATTAGGTGTTCTTCCTTTATTTCACATTTGCATGTAGCTGCATGCACATACTACTAGGACTCAAGCTCAAAATTGTGCCCATTTGCCCATGTGAACTGATCCATATCTTCTTTTACCAGCTATATGCTCCACGTTCATTTGGTAGATACACAGGGTATTATCTGGGGTATGAAATGTGGACAGAAAATGAAGTTGTTATGTACCAGAGTGAGAGAAGTACATTATCAGCAGATCTGGAAATGAAAGAAGTTCTATTTGATGTTGATGCAGTGTGCCTAGGTGACAGGTTTGAATTAGTGAAACAATTATGATGGCATAACACTGCTGTAAGATTTCCCTACATTCCATGAGATGTCATTGTGGAACATGAAAACACAAAATCAAAAACTTCTATAAAAGCAATTCTTCAGTGTTATATAACACAGGACTCCTTTCTATAGTATGCACCCTGTAATTCAGCTCTTCCAGACTTCCAGAGCTAAGACTGTATCAAGACCTTTGTTTTCAGTAGCAAGGATTTTGTTTCTTAATTTTAAGGACAAGTATACCCTTCACAAGTCTAGATAATTGCATTCTTAATCTAATTATACTTTGACTTTTATGACATCCCGTGGCAAAGAGTTCCACAGTTTATTAATGTTTTTCATGTGGAAAAGCACTTCCATTTGTTTAATCAATCACTATTACAATTTTAAGTAATAGAGACTAAGCATTCCCTACTACTTCTTCATTCCATTTAAGATTCTACCAAGAGAAATTATGCAGCCCTTGGACCTCTTTTCTAAGTTTATTCTACTTGGCCTCTTCTCATATGGAAACCCTTCCAGAAATTGGTTCACTGCTGTTATCTTTTCTAAATCTTGTATGCAGGGGTCTTTTTCAGTCAAGGACAAGAAGTATGCAATATAATTTTCAAGATGCAAACATGTTTTAAATTCATATAATACCCTTAATACTCAGCATTGTCCCAGATTTTTTTTGCAATTGTGAATCTGCGTAGGTATGCAAAAGTGGAAAAAAAAAAAACCCAAAACTGCTCACTAACTTAATAGCAGTATTTTGGCATGCACAACATTTCATTTCAACCAACTTCTCACCAATACCTTTAGAAAACTCAGCTTAGCAAATATTTTTTCAGAATAGTTTGAATGTTTTCAAAAAGTAAGGTATCAAATTACTCATGTAACTATTACTTTAAGGAGCTGGATTAGCTAAATGGCTATTTTGTAGCCTATTTAAATCACTACATTTTTACTGCTGCAGATACAGAAGCTTAAAAAAATGATTAACAGCTTAAAACAGCAGTAAAAAGTACACAGTAAATACACAGATTGGAAAACTGAATTTTTGTACCATGAAGAATCTTGCAATGGAAGGGATAAATGCATTGTCTGAGATTTCAGACCCTCAGACACTTAAGTTAGTTCTAAATGTTGAGAGCTTAAGCAATTTCACTGGAAAATAAATACTGAAGTATGAGTCTAATTTGGATTTGCCCTTTCTAAAAGCTTTATCCATAATCTCTTTTCATATGTAAGATTTACCATATCACTTCCAAGGGTGTATCAAATACAGGGAACTGACTAAGAGTCCCTGCATTCAGCAAGGAAGCTGCTTTTTTAATTACACTGTACAAAAACTTTAGCAATAAAGCCCCTTATAAATACAAACAGAACACTAAATGATAGGGTAGGAAGCTGTAGGGACTGTAATGCAGAGAAAATGCTTGAAATTGAGGGGGTGGGATACAAATGATCTAATGACACACAGTTTCATTTCTGGAGAAAATTCTACTTCAATTTACAGTCATAGAAAGAAGGCTCAGAAATCAGCTTGTTTACTCCTCATTTAAAATACTGCCAGTTAAATGGATTATGTTTTTTTGAATCCTTTATGATATGGGATTCTATAATTAATAGCACAGACATTTGTCACTACCCTTAATCATGGATATTTGTGCAAAGATTTCAAGCAAGCTCTATTCTGCTCTACTTTAAAATCATTTAAATCCTGCTCAGCTCTGTTGTGCAATAATTCTCTACATAATTTAAACTTGTGTTTGACCACAAATGTGGGCTCTTATCGTATCTGTATCAAGAAGAAACTTCCAAAGCCCAAGCAGCAATTGCTTAGAACAATTTGTATTCCCTGACTCGTGTGTGGTGTGTGTCTGTCCTACCTGAGGAGCTGCAGTACCTTATGTTACCTTGCCACTGTTTGATCAAAATGTTTATGGAATTTCAGGTTAATTAGCACCACAATATTCTAAGTACTGTAAGAAGATACAACTCCACTTTTCAAATGGGATAATCAGGGGTTGCTACTGCTTCACTTGCAAAAAAAACCCAAAACCAAAACAACAAACCAAAACCAAACCAACAAAACAAAACAAAACAAAAACCACACCACAAAAATACAAACAGCAATCCCCTGGGCAAGACCAGTAAAATCTAAATTGACAGATAACTAAATATGAAAAAAAAAAAAGTAAAAGAAGAGATACTACTCTTACTTTATAATTTAGGACGTAAAAGATCTGAGAGAAGAAATCCTTTGCCCAAGATTGCAAAGACTGAGCAAAACAAAGACAAAAATTGAATCCAGATTTCTTCAGACCCATTATGGATCCTGTATCAGCAAAATCATTTTGTTCAGTGAACAAATGGTAATCACAGTTTGACCAGCAGCCTACTGATTTCAACAGGAAGAGCTCTTGCTATTTTTTAAGAGGATTTTGATCAGAGTCCATTGGGTTACTCAATGAACGTAGCTAAAAAAACCTACAGCTAGAAAAAAGCTGAGGCCATGCAACAGCAGACTAGATTTAAATTTTTTTAAAGACATCTCTAATTCAATGGCCATGAATAATATAATATTCACAGAGTCCCATCTGGTGTTCAGTTCTCTGTATAAAAATACTTTGCATTGTTGGTCCAATAATTCTGACGAAAGCTGGTAAAGTGATATACACAGGCCCTTGAAAACAGTAGCGGGATAAAAAAATAACAAATTGAATAAAGGACAAAAAAATAAGCTTGCTTTAGTCTGAAGGGAATGAAATTGAAGCCTTTTAACCTTACACATAAGTTCCACACCATTGCTTTTTAAAATCCATTGAAAATCATTTAAAATCAAATTGATTTTGGCTTTTACATTCAGATGCACTTGAGCTTTTCACTTACTCATCTATGCAAGTAATGTCTTCAGCCAACCTGTGTTTAAAATGGGTTGAAAATCAGTTTGTATTTTCACATGTTTATTGGAATTTTCTCATTTCCATTTCACTCAGAGCCAATCACAATCAGATTAACTTGCTGGGGAATATGTCAAGAGGCTGATTTCATGGGTGTTTTAGCAAAGAAATGGTTCCTAATGTAGTGAAACATTTTTTGCTTATAACACGTTGTCTATTGGCCATTTTGTGTCAATAAATGGGAAGACAGATAATCACAACTGTTCATATTTATTCTGAAAAGCTCTCTTCTCTATCATGTGTAGACTCATAATCAATCACGAAATAAATATAAAAATCACAGGCAAATATTTCCTAGTTACATCTGCTTCTTTCCATGAACAAAATCTGGAATATCTGCAGCTTTCCATGTATGGAGTGGTAGGGTAAGCTGCTGAACTGGACACCCCTCTGTTCACCTGCTCCCATTCAACTGTACTTCGTTTGGATTGGATAACTGCTATTTGAAGTGACATTTAGTCATCCAGTCTGAAAGCAAGTATGCTGAAATGATGCAACATAACATGCTATCAAGGCTGTAACAGGATGTAGAACACCTGCATTGACTTGGATAGAAAGGATAAAAAGCTCTGAATTGCTTTGTTTTCAACATTCTCTTCCCCACACTCCTCACATGTCCACTTTTACTTAATTTGTCACTGATGTTTTAAGGAGAGACAAATGGCATAGCAGGAGAACAAGAAAATGTGAAACAGATGCCCAAGTTCTATTACTGACTCTGTTGGTGACTGGGTAAGCTGTTTATAGCATTGTATCAAGTTCATTGATTTAGATGGCTCGGTTTTAGGTTTCCAAATGGAGAAGATGTATATGGTCTGCTTTCCACTATGAGTCAGTACTTCAACACTCATCATCTTCAAAAACAGAACCGACTCTGCAAGTGAAATGGCAAAAGTCCCAAGCCGTGCATCTAAAAACTGAACATTTCTAATTAAATGATATCAGGAAGATATTGACTGCAACCCCACAGTAAGTCAATTTACTTGCCTGTAAACAAGAATTTAAAAAACACATCACAAGGAGAGATGTTGTGGATTCAAATAATGCTGTAAAGGCCTCTGTAAATCTCTAATGAGAAGTCAAAAATCCACGTGCAAATATTACATTTCAGACATGATGAGTGGGAATGGAGTGGGAGGTTATATAACCTGATAATATCAAGGATTTGAAAGAGATTAAACTATTTAACTATTCAGCAGTGAAAAGAAGTCAAAAAGGATCACTGCAGACAAGGAATAGAAAGATGATATAGAAACTGACTTGTGCAGGCTGACATTCTACCTCAAAGAGTATTAGCACTAGAGAGTGGTTACAAAACTGTAAGTTTTTAAAAACAAGTCTTATTTAATAAATATTTATTAAATTGAATAAGAATTGCCTGGCATTAAGCTATAAATATTAAATTGCAATGTAAATATTAAAAGAATGACAGTTTTTCAAATAATCAATTTAAGATTATAAGAATTTTTGGATGAAACATAAAAAGTAATAAAAAAAAAAATCCCTGAGAGTCAAACAAACCCCCTGACGGTTAGATTCCAAAAGAACAATCCACTCAGAGTTCCTTTCATGTGCCAACAACTATTATTTATATTGTTTATGCACTTTCATCATGACAGCCCTAACACTGAGCAGAGCAGATAGTCTAACAGTTACCACATTAGAAAAAAAGTGCTCACAAGGTAAATAAAGGGAAGTGAGGCTATATTTTGGGATCTTGGGAGATGTAAGACCATTCTGATATTCTGGTTATATTATTTACAGAAATTCATTAAACAATACAACTATCACTATAAAAGAAATGTTGTTTTAATGAATAGAGCTTGCATTTAAAGGAATCACCTTATTAAAACTGGTTTTCTTTGTGCCTGGAAAATAGGAATTGTTGTAGGCAGTTTGTTTCAGATTTTACTTGAAAGCTCCCACTCCATTAGTATGACAGTGTTTTTGAGACAAAGCTTAACCACAGTGTCTTTCTCCTTTAAAAGGTACTGACACCATCTAAGCAAAAATAACAGTGGGGGGAAAAAAAAAAGACCCCCATTATAGCAAACTGTGGTATTAATGAAATTCTGTTTGTATTAAAATTTTCTTTCAACCCTGGTCTTCTTGTTCAGGGGGATAGTGTCAACCTGTCAAACTTTTAATCAAGAGCAATTCATTGATGCTTCCATTATGTCAAAAAGCCTCATCTAGGTGACTTCAAGGGGAGACAGCAGGTCTGACTTTCTTAGCATCCAAGGCTATAAATTTTTCATTTGTCATCCCCTACTTTTAATTTCTAGTGTGTATATATATGAATAGACACAATATTTATTTTCATTGCTGAAAATCTATAATTAGTGCAGATTTTCAAACAAAGTAAAAGTCAAGAAAATAAGAAAGAGGTAAATATATGAAAGACTACATTCCTAATTATTAGGTTGTAAAATAGGGCTCATTAGAGGGCTGAAATCTGTGCACTCAGAGAGCTTTTTACACAATAGATGCTTCAGCCAAAATTTCACAATATGGCAGCGTCATTCACAACCTGTGATCTCCCTAGAAACTATTTCACTGAGAGACTGTGTTTGCAGACATACTGATATTAATGACATAATTCAGCCATAATTACTAAGGAATCCTCACTGCATTGCAGAGAACTTAAACCTGGTCCAGTTGCTGACCCGTGTGGTGACTGCTTTTCAGCAAATGCAAGAATGAAATGGATGAAGAGTCAGTTTAACCAAGTACCTGTAGCTTCATGCACTGTTAGGAGAATGCTGGATTTGGACAACAAAAATAGAAAAACCCACATGACAACTTTGCCACTCCTTCCTCCACAGCATATCACTGACTAATCTGCTAATGGTAAGTTGATGGTTAAACTATGACTAGGAACCTCTGACTCTCCAATTCCAGGGAACTGAAAAGATTTAATGAGAGTGTTTAGCAGGTGATGGTAACAGACAGCAGCCTTAGCACAGTTATGATTTCCATCTTAATATCAGCACGATATAAGGTGTGAAAGTCTGAAAGATTTCCATACCCTATGTTACAGATGGAAGACAAGTCCCAAAGAAAAGTCCAGTTCTCCTAGCTTCTCAATCTAGTCCTGCTAGAGCTCAACTGAATTTCTGTAATAGAGGTTTCTGCTTCTACAGTTTCTGGCATAATCAGTCACCTTTTTACATTCACAGTAATATTTATTTATCAGTTACATGTATGTTGAGCTGAGTTTTGACTGAAAATACTGTATTGCTTCATGTTCAGATTAAGGAATTGAAGCCAGGAAGAATTACAATATCCTGAAGGTATGCTTAAAAAAGCCTCTGGATTTTAAATAAGTTTGCAAAGGCATATTAATGGCAAGTGTAAAACATAATCCATCTAAATAATTTCTTCACTGTTCAGACAAAGGAAAGATTCTCATCCTAACTTTGTTTTGATTTGATTTTTTTTTTTTGTTTGGTTTGGTTTTGGGTTTTATGTTTTCTTTTTCTTTTTTTTTTTTTTCTTTACATATCATATATAATTAGATGACTATAACAGGTCATTTGTAAAGCCAAGCAACAGTACCAGAACTCTAGTAATGTGAAATGGTCAGCTAATTGCAACACTATTTTAAATTATGTTCCTAGGTATTACTTGTTCTTTCCAAAATGGGCTGGATATCTGTACTGTTTATTCAGCCCCAAAGACCAATTCATTCTTGCAAACATATTACATGTTTAAAATGTAGCAAGGTTTAAATCATCCAAGCTTATTGTTTTAACTTCCAGCATTTCATTATTCTACTTAATGGTTTGCACATTGTTTTATACAAGTACAATATAATTTTATTGTATAACACATAAAAAAAAAAAATTGGTATCTCATTTGCTTCCAAAAGAGATGAGAAGTGATGGAATAGGAGACCTAGTCTATAGTCTATTGCCTATCAGACAGGAAAAGCTCAATGTTATTCAACATATGCTTCATTGGGGTACTACATGCTCAGAGTATCATCAACATATACACATCTGAATTAGTTCACCCCTCAAGACAGGACTGGCAGAAATATAAACAAACTAGGCCAGCCTGATCTTCCTCCCATTGTAGTCAACTGGAATGTACTAAATGTGCTTGAGGTAGTCCCTCAAGACAGAGAAACTGAAGACAAAGCCTGCAGCCTCTGACACAGCTTCCTTCTTCCCTCAACTGGCAGCACACAGGGTGAGGAACCATGCAGGAGTGGTTATCTCCTGATCTCTAGGACTACAGGTGTCACTGACTAGAGAGATGGAAACAACAGGTCTCACAATGAAAGGAAAGCATTCCAATGGATTGTTTCCCCTATTCACCTTTAGCATTAGAAGATGTACTAGGAATTTAAAAACAAAACAAAGCCACCAAAGTTTTGGAGTGCAATACAGAAATTGTTTCTTCACAAAAACGTTTTTAACAAATATTTCCACAAAGCAGATCCAGTGTAACAGAAGCACTGTACCTGCAAAGCAGTTTCAGGATGGGTACTTCCCATGTGCCCTCAATTGCTCCTGTTCTACTTGCCTTGACCTGTTGCATCACGTTTTGTGATATCAAACTGCCATCGTGTTCCATTTTAGAAGTGATTACACTTCACTGGTGGGCAAAGTTGCTGCTTGCTGAGTGTTTGTGAGGTTTGATTAATTAGTGCTTATGAAGTGCTTTGAAATTCTTGCATGAATGATGTTACAGAAACACAGAATATTGCTGCTGCTATACAGGCAGGTACATGATTAAAGATTTGATGTTGCAAGGTGTGGCTGGGCCTTACCTTCTCTTTGGGAAAATGTTCTGGTTTCCTTCAAATTCCCTCTGGCAAGCTAGTTTAGTCTTCCAACCAAATCAAAACACTGCAATCTTTCTAGAGTAGTGAAAAATAATAATATAAAAAAAAGTTAGATGAAGGGTATTTCTGAGAACTCATTGCCTGTCTAGGATATTACACCTCTAGGTGGTCTGATAAACTTCAAGGGCATCTTGGTGATTAAGTTCATTCTCAGACTAACTTCATTTTCTTTTTTTTTTTTTTTTTTTAATCAGCTAGAGCTCTTTTAATTGCTTTCTCCTTTGGGTATTTTACTGACTGCCTGTTAAAGCATCTCCTTAAAGCATTTTTATCTGTGATGTCCTCTCTTTGGCTGGAGAAACCCACCTATCCCCCTTGATCTCTCTTACCCAAAGGGAGCTGTTGCACATTATCATTTTTCCTTCACTTCTGACTGTGAACCCACCAGCTCTCATCTGCTCTGGGAATTACAATTGCCCACAGGTGATTGATGGTTGGCCAAGGCAGGAGCTACAGGGCTAAGCCCACAGCCAGCCTTAAAAGGCCTAAGCTGAAGACAACTATTGCACAGGCTTACCTGGTTTAAAGATTTCTCCAACTTGCTCCTTGCTATTACCACATGGTTGTGGACCTTAAAAAGCACGCCGCTTTGTAAGGCAAAGGCCAGGATTCCTGTGCCCAATGCACAGGTGATCAGTGACATCTGAGAGGCCCTCAGGCATCCAGAGCATCTTCAAGGGAACAGCAGATAGGACCAAAGCAGACCGACATTCCACCAGGGTAATAAATGGATGCCAGGCAGGAGACTGTAATAGCTGAAACAACACTGGATGCCAGTGATGAAGTCACCAAGCTCTCTCCATACTCTTCAACTTCCCAGTTTTCTGTTACTGAGGGTGCTCAAAAGGATCAGTCATCCTGATCCTCTGTGTTGATCACACACTTCATGTCATTTTTGCCTTGCTTACCTTAGCCTAAGGCATTGTGATCGCCCAGTGCTGTGATTCTGGTCACAGCAGTGTCTCGATTTTCCTTTTTCCTGCTTGCCCTCATCATCTTTTCACATCTTGCACCCAACAACTTTTCTACTGTTACTTTTAATAATAACTTCAACTTCATGTCTAATTTCATACATACCTTCTTGTATATAGTAACCTCTGGGTTTTAGGTCCCTTGTGCTTACTTTTCCCAGAACTGCAAAGAAAAAAAATAACATTTGGTTTTGTCTCAGGCTTTAGTAGATGTGCTTACCTACACTGCAAGGCCAGTGTCTGAGAACATGTCTCTGTTTAAATCGTGGAGGCATTTAGCATTTATGAGGTTTAAAATAACCAGGCCAAACAACCTTGTTATCTATTTAATGCTGCCATCGGTTTCTTGGCTGGCATCAAAGCTGATGCCATTTTCCTATTCTGTTGCATATTTTCAGGGACAGAAATCTTATGTAGAAGTTTTTAAAAACACCAAAGTGCTTAAATGCTTAAATAAAGAGTATCAGGAGCCTCTTATTTGGTCCCATTGAGTGAGGTATAGCACAAATAATAATCTCTGCCTTCAGTTTTCTGGTAACAGTTCTTGTCCATGCACCTTACAAAAACTGAATTAGTGATCTGATGTGGCCATAAAGTTTCTTAGAAATTATAAAGTCTGTTCTGACCTTTTCCCAGGGCTGGAATTTCATGAGGCGTTTCTTGTCAATCACTATATTCTTTGCACAGCTTGCACTGTTCCATGTATACTTTTGACTGGGTATTCATGCCTCGCCTGTAGATACATTTCCTGGCTCATCTCAGGCATGTCTCTATCCCCAGGTGTGAAATACGTATCCACTGCATGATCTCAGCTCTTGAGTCTCCTGGGATTACTGTTCAGTTCCATTTAAAACAAAATCCATGCAGTTCTTCATTCACTTCCTGGCGTGTCTGGGGATAGGCACAATCTCCTGTGGCACTTAATCCTTTCTCTCTGGCTGACCACGGATTGCAAATTGCTTTGCTGCCTGTCACACACCACGCTGTTTTGTTGGACTGTCTTGAACAGCTCCATTTGAAGGACCCACGTCAGTAGTAACTTTTCACTTGATGATTTCCCCTTTCTGCATACACCAGTGCTCCACCAGTAAATACTGCAGTCTGCATCTTTACTCCAAAGCTGTTTCTACTCATCTTTCTCAGGTCCCCCCAACATTGCCACTTCAGGTGCTCTGCAAGCATGCAATACTTTAGGGATATTCTGTTTCAATTTTCTTCTCTAAATGCCTGCTTTTTCTAATCTTTGAGCATTCTCACAAATTCCACATTTTCAGTGGTAAAGGCCAATAGTTGGGCTCACTTTCAGTTTCCCTTCATTTGGCCTAATGTTTTGTCTCCAGCACCCATCCTGAAAAGTTATCACAGGTAAATAGCTGATAAATATATGATATGCATTGCCTATTATTTGACATCTCCTGCAATACAGATGTCCTCAGCTACAATACTGGTGGCAAGAGACAGTGTTCAATTAATATCAAGTACCTTGCATTTGGAGCTGACACTGATAAGCATTTGTGCTTATCAATAGTAGGTAGAAGGTGTGGCAAAGGTTGTCAGGCAGCTGAATAGCTCTTCCTCTTCAGCATGCCACAGTAATTGATTCCCTGATTTCCTCCTTAAGTCTTTAACCACCTACTCCATCATGACAGGATACATCTACACAGAAAATAATCCATGTAAAAAGGACACAGATGGGAGTGGACAGAATGAAGGTCTACACCTGGCCCAAGCCAGGTGATTATTCCTACTTTGCCAATTAAAATCACATTGCCATTTTTGTTAGTTTAACAGTAAGCATCTATTTTGCATTCAGCTCTTTGTTTCAGAGCAGATGTGTTCGCTCTTACTTTTTAAACTATGTCACCTTTCCTTCAATGTGGGCTTAGGTTAATAAACTGTACATCAAGCACTGCTTAAAAGCTGGCTTCACAGGATGATAACTGATGAGGGAATTGCTTTTAATTACAGTACAAGTGAGTAGATAAAAATCACAGTCCTAATAATCCGCTCCAGAAACTGACGGCAGCAAAGTCTCACATTTCAAATGTGGATTATTTTTTCTTTCAGCATTCAGCTACAGAAGGCAAATGTTAGTGGTTGGATCATCTTCTGTAAGCAAGCCAAAGTTATGTGTAACATTTTTGGATGCTAATAGGACACAGTTCTGGCAGAACAGAAATGAGGGTAACATTAAAGATTAGAGCAACCTTGGAAAGAAAGAAAACTGCTTTTCTCAACTCAGACTTCAGAAGAGCAATCATCTCACCTACATCTGATGCTACAACTTTTAAAGTCCAAGCACAACAAAAGCAAACAACTTACATGCACAGCTATCAAAAGTCAAAAAGAGCATGAGGCTTCCCAGATTGCCTTCAAAACCAGCAGCATTTGGCCCATTACCATCCACACCAGGCTAATGTATTTTTAATAGTTCACCTCCTAAAGAGATACTGCAGGCCATGAGATACAAATTAGCCAGCCAGAATCGAGTGAGTTTGTGCTATTGGAAATTTCAGGGGGGGATTAAATAAATGAAAGTAGGATTACAAACTGGGTTTGGTGCTCTGGTGAGAAGAGAGAAATGTGCTCACGAAGCCCAGTAAAACTTTCTTGTTCTGGTTTATTAGGTGTTTGCAAAAAAGTCTCAGTTGCAAAGTACGACATGTTCTTTTCCTGAAGAGTCATCTACATCACAGAGATTCTGATAAATCAGCTGCTTTCTTTTTCAGCCAACTATGCAGCGTATGGGAAGCCGAGGCTTGTATTATGGCTTTGTTAAAACATTAGATGTTGCCTGAAAGCTGCCATGTGAACTCCATTATGAATGTATTTCAATGCTGGTTTTTACAATAGGAAAAATAAATACTTAGCAGCTCAGGAAACCAGAATCTAAAATACTGTAGACATAGATTGACTTATTTGTTTCTTTCCTGCTATAGATCAGCCTGTCAGAATACCTCCTTGTAAATATTTAAAATCTACAACAAAACAATTCCTATATAAAAAACAAAACAAACTCTGAAAAGGAAAGAGGAAAAGGAGGATGCAGAGTTTTATTTATTTAAAAAACATGGATGTGTCTCTCTGGATCCATCAAGTCTATTATTTGATGAAAAGGAGAAATATTCTGCTTGTAAAGGTGTTACATGTAGTGAGCAGCACATAGCTCCTTGAAGCCATATGTTCTATAGATTCCAAGTTGCCATATTCTTTTTTGCCTTTTTTTTTTTTTAAGAGAGCAATAATTTTAGCTCTCCAAAGTCCACATGAAAACCTGAAAATCCAGGATTTGAGAACCAGAGAAGTTCAAAATAGTAGTCATCTGGAAGTCTCCTCACTTCATGTCGGTAAAGTATAATGTTACTTCACGCCATTTGGCTGCAAATGTAAATTACACCTTTTTTCAGTTGTTAGGACAGGATAGAAAACCACATAATTCTAATGAGTCATAAATGTTTCACCATTTTTTTCTTCGTTTAATTCATATGGTGCCAACACCTGTGAAAACAATCAGCATCATAGCTGTGTGCTCTACTTAAATTTGCTTTAGGGTATGCTTGAGTAAAAGCTTTTATATCTCATTTCTCTACATTATTAACAACATGATGCCCTGAATCATTCTATAATTTAAGTATGCTCATTTCATTCGCAGCTATTTTATTAGGACTAGAAAAGATGCTCAAAGACTATGACAGTCTTAAAACAGAACAGACACACACACACACACACACATTCTTGATTATTACTGTAACAAAATATCTATAACAAAAATTTCACATTATTTTTTATGTGCTTTGGCAGTTTTGCACCTTGAATTACAAATCTAAACTGTTAGTACAAGAGCCATACTACAAAGCTTTCTCCCAAAAGGCTTTGCAACAATTGCTCTAAGATGAGTTCATTTGATGAGAGTGGCATCTGCACTGAACTGAATTTTAAGTTATTGCCAAGGGAAAACACATCTTGTCTCCCAATGGGAATAGAGCAGTCGTTGGAAACCTAGTTCTGGAGTCACTAGATGGTGCCAGAGAGGAATACACATCGGTAGCAAGGCAGACTTGCTTTAGTTATAGCTGGGCAATGGGGTGGTTGTGTTCATATACAGCAGAAACACTCCAGCTAAAGGGAGGACTTCCAAGAATATTAGGGGTGAGATTTACAAACACAGTGTCTGAAGAAACAACGTAGTGACTGGATGATACAAAAAAGAACCTAAATACTACTGAATCTTAAGCAGACATCAGGCCTCTGACAACCCTAGGAGCCCTAGGTAACACCACCTGGCATCTATCTGGCCCTAAATTACTTCAAATGGAACAATTTGCAAAGGCTTTTTACGTACCATTTTATAACATAAAGCAGGAGATATGAGCTCTTGCTACATTTCAGCAGGACTGCAGCTCCAGCTTCCTCTATGAAGTTCCCTATCTAAACCCATACAATTGAATAAGTACAGATGAGTGAGCACAGTGCATTAAACTGGAAGGTGTAGAGACCACGTTATTTCCCAAAGAGGTACTTTGACAAAATGGGTCCAGAATGTACATTCCCGTGTTAAACAGCATATTACAAGTAACCAGGCAGGGCAAATTTGTGATCAGGAAGCAGACCAAAGCTCAGCTGGTAAATGCTTCAAGCAAAATGTTTGCAGTTGAGATTCATTGTGATAACTTCCTTTGGAATCCAGAGGTGGGGACATACTCCAAGTAGTTTAAACTAGCTAGCTCAAATACTGAGAGCAGCACAGGCTTCAGCAGGGGCTTGAGCAAAGACTCAAACTGGCACGGATGAACAACTGAAGTAAATCAAGCTGGATTAATTGAAAACTCCTGCACTGAAGCATGGTCACACCTGCATACATCAGGACAACATGAGGGCTGAGCTGACCACTCATTTCCATGTCTAGAGAATTTCAACACTGTCTTTGAGGTAACTAAAAATAAGTGGTCTGATAGGAATTTCAGATGTGGTTATTCCAGTTATCTGTACACTTTCACATGGTGTGTCACATTAAAGGAAAAAAAAAAAAAAGGAAAAAAAAAAAGGTCTACCCTGAGTTTCTCAAAGGATAAGAATCTATAAACAATTCCTGTGATTACACACCAATAACTTTGCTGGCAGTTTGCAGAGATACTAAAATGCACCAGTATGAAGGATGAACTTTCCTCTTTTTTTTGCTTCTGTTCAGACCACTTCTTACAGGCTTTCCACACAGACATGGGTCTTTAGAGAAGTGGGTGGGATGCATGGAAAGAATCCCACTCAAACACCTCCAGGTATATCTATTGATTTACAACACACCACAGCCAGTGTCATTCAGTGCCAGACTGGAACACATAGCAGTATGACTAGATGACACTGAATCTCATCCATTCCTATTTGTACACATCTCAGTGCCCTCCATTTGCCAAAACAACAATGACGACAACAAAAAACCCAACAGAAACAAAACCAAACCCCAAAACAACAACAAAAAGCCACAAACAAAATATAAAAACATCAAACCACAAAACCAAACAACTGCTTCTTCCACTTTCACCTCTTTCTAACCTTCCTCTGGTCTACCAGATTTCACTTGGAAAGCTTAAATTAAAATCATTGTGATTTAGAAATAAACTCTCTTCACCTCTATAGGAAAGAAGCTGTCCTCGCAGAATCCTTACAAAAAAGGCCACTCAGCATAGCAGGGCTGTGTTTGCTTTATGCTGGTTAATTCTCAGCAGTTTACTCAGCTGAAGGTCTGCTTGATTTTAATGGCTGCTAGGATGTTCAGAAAATATGTAATAAATATATTTTAAAATTTCACTAAAATTATTTTCTACGTTCCTGAAGACATCCAGACTTCCTGGCCAACACAATACCCATTAGATGTAACATTTTCCACAGTGCCCATACATGCACTCCTAACTGAAGAAGGGAATATTTATATTGGCTGTAATTTAATCAAAGGAATGAATAAAAATACAAAATTGCTCTCAAGCTAGGAAGTCCTGAAGCAAGGAACAGAAGAGAAGAAGCTTTATATCTTTCTCAATAAAACCAATCTCCATTATTGAAATGCCTAAATAAAAATCAGAATTTTGACTTATGGGAATTCTCTTTTTCCTGACTGTAAGCTGAAAAACTTTTAAACTTTCATTTCTTCTACCGTGCAGGCACCTTCTGTACTAGGAACTTTAGGAGGACAGGCTTGAAATGTTATTAATAAGAACTTACTGTATACTTCATATTTGATGTAGGTGCACTCTGCCTCCTAATGGAAGTCGCATGTGTTTTTCCCTCAAGTATGCACTGGTAAGTAATGACCCCATCATCAGGCAGTGACTGATGACAATTGATCATACGGCCATCTACAGCAGCAAGAAATCAGAGTAATCTCTCAAGGGAATCATCAGAGAACAATTTTCCCGGGTCACTACTAGCAAAGAAGCTTGCTGAAGAAGAAAACAGACTCAGTCTTCACTCCGGATTTTCCTTTCTCTCCTGAATTTCATTTTATACACAAGGTTGACATTTGTTTTTAGAAAATGTTACGAGGCAGACTGAAATGTTAAGGGGATTAAGGAATGGGAGACAGTCTTTCACCTCCAAGTCTTCAATTCAAATCCGGCTTAGGTTAGTAATGAACAAGAAGTATTTACCATTGCTGTTCAGTGTCTGTGCAAAATGGATTGGTGGTTCTGGCACACTTCCTAGCAATAAACGTGCGTGCCACAACTGGCAACTCCGTTGCCATTCTCAGCAGACCAAGCCAAGAGCTAAATGAAGCATGGGAAATAAAGTTACCTCTCCCCCACTACAGGCCAGGGTGGAGGCACATTGGCAGGAGAAGCCTCCTCCGCTGCTGCCTGAGCAAGGTTGTGCCACAGTTGAGCACAAAGACATCACTATCATGGACAAACCAGCAGCTTTGTCAGGAACTGAATTTAATAATATTCTTAAAAGTAAAATTTAAAACATTCTGATGCTCTCTAGTGTGGGGCAGATTGGTGACTCAGACTGGGCCATGTTCTCTATGCTACGGAATAGATTAATTTGCCATTATAAAGAGAGAGATTTTACTTGCTGTAAATCCAATGGATCCCTTCTACATAAGGCTTCTTTGTCCTGACAGGGACATGGGCCTAGGCAGGAAATAAATAAATAAATTTAAAATTCAGGACTTTTTTCTACCCAGCAATCACAGGACAGATCATTTCTCAGCCTAGGAGACTTGGACTTGTTGACACCAGAAGCCACTAGACTAGGAAGTTTGTTTTTCCTTATACCATAAACTTATAGTAATTCCATGAAAAGGCAAGGAGTCTACTCCACAAGAAGAGCAGAACATGCCTTATTCTTTATCTGGCCAGTACTGGGAAGAAAAAGTGACTAACACGAATTAAATTGACCCCACACTGTTGTTCTGGGGGCATCAGCACCATCAGCAGGAAAGGCACCAAACATCCTTGCACATGATTAGAGCAAAGACAGAACTCGACCGAGGCCTTTAGCCTTGGAGTGGTTATACCACTGAACAGTGGTGAATGAAAAATGCATGATGTTTATTCTAAAAATAGCAAGATGGGTCAAGAGAATAATGATCTTAGTCTAGGCAGCTAGGTGAATTTACAGTGATGCCAACTTTTATATTTCATAGGATATTCACTATGGACCCTAAAATTTCAATAGGTTTGAACACTTCATCCATATTTTATTAGCACTGTAAACATAATTATCATGGCATCTTCATGCTGAAAGTGATTGATAGATTTTGTTACTTGCTTGTCAAGATGTTCATGTTCACTGTATTCAGCAATCACACCAACCCAGATACTGATGACTGTGCTAGCCTATTAATAAAAGTCTATTGCAGTACATTGATGCTACTTCTCTCAAACAATATTAATTCAAGCCCTGCGGCAAGAGGAGTATTTTTAACTTGCAACAATACAGTGAGGCTTACTTCATTACAATTATTAACCATTTTTAGCCATAAAGAACGATCACAGAGTCATCTCACATGTTATTTTCCATTGTTTTATGAAATTGTTGTTCAGCCCAAGATTTCAAAAGCAATTCGTGATTTTCAGTATCTATATTTGATGAATTTGAGATTAAATTGAGACAACATGAAGTGCAGATGATTTTATGAAATGCTGAGTAGCTACCTTTCAAAAATAAAAGGATCAAGTTGACAACTCTGAAACCAAAGGACTCGAGACCAGTCATTGATTGTGAATATCTCATCTGTCAGAGCTCAGGTAGCAGAGGCATTGCAAGGAGAAATTTCTCAAATAAAGATGTAGCAAAGCAAAATAATAAAAAATTCCCACAACCTCAAAAACGCTCAAA
The DNA here is from genome assembly GCA_025447755.1 of Corythornis vintsioides. Lineage (NCBI taxonomy): Eukaryota > Metazoa > Chordata > Aves > Coraciiformes > Alcedinidae > Corythornis > Corythornis vintsioides. The sequence goes on from JAOEGS010016322.1 coordinate 96,058, forward strand.
GTCCTAAATGCAATATGCTGACAGAAGTGTTTTTTTCTGAAACAGGACAGAGCATTTTTGTATAAATGCTCCTCTAGGGTGAACTTCTTGTCTTCTGTCACAGAGTTTTGGCTTGATTCAAAGATACTCAAACTGAAATGTGCTAATTCTGCTAAAGAAGCTAAGTTATTAACAGTTAACATACTTCCAATGCTTCAAGATAAGGGCCGGGGGAAATCAGTCTGCAAGCGAGGAAAATAACAAATGGATAAAAAATACAAACATACTGATTTTTAATACCAACCAATTTTTTTAAGCAGAACTTGAATAAGCCTATAGTACTAGAAGTTCCATAGTCAATACTGTTTTAAAAAGACAAATCCAAAACCTAATAAATCTTCTGATTCTGTCCAATAAAATGCTTCCAAAGCATTTAACTTCACGCATGGGAGCAATATGTTTTAGCTTTCTTTGGTGAAGATCCTTATCTTGCAGCAGTTAAGCATTTGCTTAATTGCTTCACTGTGTGTCAATAACTTTAAAAAACCCTATAAAATATAGGTTTTATAAGAAGCTAGTCCATTCTTTTGTTTGCAAAATACATGCAATTTCCAGAAACATCTAGGTTCAACAACCTCAAACAGAATTACCATGCTTAGATCCTCAGTCTGCACAAATCACTGTCGCTCCACTGACTTTAACTGAGCCTACGACCCATTGAAGATACAGCCTCAGGAGCCCAGACAGTGCTGTTAGTCCTAACAGCTCTCCAAGGCTGAGACTTGGAGCTCAGTCAGAGAGACTGTGCTGGATTTAGTGGCAATGGCTTAAGAGGTTACCTCTCCCAGCTGTCTGCAGCAGTCCCCCACCAGAAGCTGAAGCAGAGCCATCAGAAAGCAACACGGTCCAGCCTTCACCCGTACAGCTCAGAGCCAGAACATTAATTTTAACTGCCAATGGCCTGCAAACTATGACAGTTGATAAAATGGCACTTGCCTGCATCTGCTGCCTCCACTAGTAGGGTGAAAGACTGTGGCAAAGTGGCAGGGTAGGCATTAAGGGCAGTAACCCCTTCTTCCACCCCAACAAAATTAATAGCACTTGTTTGCCAGAGCCCTAATCTGCTCAGAGTGGAATGGTATGTTGAAAGAAGCAACTCCATTTAACTTCATTTGGTAGGGAATGGAGAGAAAGGATTTTCTGCATTTCGTGAGGCAGTGAATGGGAAAGAAGTGCTGTATATACAGTACTCCTTGTAATTTTAATTCACGTTGCACCCTCTCAGTGAATAAATCTTGTTAAACCTTATCCTCTTGGAGACCATCTGGATGCAAACTATTCAGGAAACGTCACCATTGGTACAAGAACCTAAATCTCACCATAAATCTCAGCATGTCAAAGCCAAGCATGCATGCCTTAAAGAAACTCTGCAGCTGTGCCTCACTCCGAGTTGCAGGCGTGTGTGCAAAGGGTGCCTCCCAAAAAACACAATGCTATATTACAACTCTTAAAAACGAAAACAAACTCAGGGACTTTCTCTTTTTCAAATAGCTTTGGCATTTTAAATATTAAAAATACTTTAATAAAAGCTACATAGAATTTACTACCCTGTTAGAACTGTACTGGCTCAAATGATCTCCACCCATGTCCTTATCTCTAATTACTTCTCCCTCTCTTCCAAGGTACATGTGCTAATGTGGCAAGCTATGCTCAAAATTGGAAATCATGATTACTTTGCTCTGTAATCTGATTGCCTGTATAGTTAGACACCTGCCTTCCTGGCAAATTTCTTTATGGTAACAGGGAATGAGCAGGTTGGCTTTTAAAATGCCAGATACAGTCAAAACAGCTTTCATCTAAACTCAGTGAGAACACTAATCCAACAGCATATATTCTCCCCTCCACTCAAAATCTAACATAATCATTTTTCCAGAAAAAAAAAAGAAAAAAAAAGTTTAATTTACCAATTTCAAAATATGGCAAAACAATGCAAAATGTACAAAGTGATGCATTCAGTAAGTAAATTAAAAAATATATAAATTACAAAAGTAAATAGGAGAGCTAATCTAGGCTCAATGCTTTGACCAAAACATTTTTTTGGGATGAAAGCAGACTTGGTGAAACTGAAGTTTCTGAAAGTGTGCTTCATTCTCACTTGTTTATTTCCATAAAGGAACAAAACTGAAATTATTTGAAAGGAATGATTTGACTTTTAGTTGGTAATTAAAAAAAAAAAAAATTCTAAAAAAACCAGAAAATCTAGAACAACAGAAGGAACTTTCGGAATGTTTTCCAAGTAAGAAAAAACCCCAACTTGTTAAACATAGGTATATACCACGCAGAAGATTTATTTTTCATTTAAGCAAAATATTTTACTTGACTCAAACAGAATTTTTTCAGTTTTCTGAATTCTTAAAATTTTTCACCTTAGAACTACCAGACAACTTAACAATCAGCTACTTTTGCCCAATAAAAGTAATTCAGGAGCCTGATAATGGATTGATTAGTTGTGCTAGATGGCAACAAGTTTCATTGACCCAAGCAACGAGATGATTTCTGACTCATATCAAGGTACCACAATTGATGAGCAGAACTTTCTCCAGCAGCTGTAGAGAAAGGTTTCTTGATGAGTCAGCTAAGATCACTGGGCCTCACTTGAGTTCAATACAGGTAATCCTAGTTTATTTTTTCTCAATAAACTCTAGTTCTGTGAAGCTGCATAACACCACTGCAAAGCACGTCAGCTGCTGTCACAACAGCAAACACCACACTGGTTTGCTTGACCATATACAAAACAAAATAAAATAAAAAGGAGACCAATTACTCTTAGAGGTAATAGTTGCTATCCAGACATGTAAAGACTGCCCTGGTGACTCCCTATAAAAAGTTACTCTAAAAAGTAACCTCTCCTTTCCCCACAGGTACAAAGATACTTACTACTAACAACTATCAGCCTCCTGCTGGAGAAGCAATGTTGTCTGGGCCTCAGCATATGGTTGTCTCAGACCAGTAGAATGAACCAGTTGCATCCCCCATGAAGGAAGCATTTGCTAGTTCAGCATGGAAGATGATCAGCAACGTTTTGTTGTTATACAAGGTGTATTGTTTCTTCTTTGTCAAGCTATATCCCATGCTGGGCTCTAATTCCTCCCACATGACTTTCTACACCAAAGTGGGGAGCTAAATTAGGAAGGGGTACTTTTCCAGTCTGCCTGCAGACACGTGGGCTGAATTGCCCTCTGGAGGAGTATATCACTTTCAACAGCAACGGGGGAGCCTTGGGTGATTAGGTACTAATTTAGTTGCCTCAGCTATATGCTTGAAGTCAGGTGGCTCAAATCTGGGAGCAACTGTCCTGCTTCTCCCATACTAGAACAGCTCATGCTGCTGCTACATATTGCAAAGCAAATGGCAAATGCTAATAGTTTTGATGGAAGTGATAAAAGTTAGTATTAAAAGTTAGTATTTTGGATCTAAACCCAGATACTATGATTATTTCAGACTGATTCATATGCCTCTTAATTTCACTCCTTCAGCTACGGAGTGCTGCATAACTGGACATAATGTGTGAGATTATTTTCACTTTTCATGGAAGCTTCCCCCAGAGCTAGCCACTACTGGAAGCAAGACAACAAATTAGCCAGGGACAACTTGCTGTTCTCATACAGTACATCAGTTGCTCCTATGGCAAGTAGTTTATATATTGTTTTTCAATGCATAGTACAAGGAAAGAATGACTCAAACTGAGTTTCACAGGTGAAGTTCAGATGAGTTCAGATCTATTCAAGCCTTCTCAATGTTCCCATATGCTTGACTGCAGTCCAAACATTTAATTGTCAGCTCCAAACAAAAACTTCCAATGAAGAAGCAGAGGAGGGGATTGTGAACTCTGCTTTCCAGCTCTAAGGACTTGAACACTTGTGGTTGTTTTGGTTTTTTTTTTATTATAATCTGTCATTTGTACTTTTTCATACTAAAGGTGACAGTCTAATTCACATATGACCAACACCCATAAATCATGTTGGGGGGAGGAAATATTCATAAATCCATATCAAACAGCACCCAAATTATGACAAATGACATGGCAGTCATAAAATTGCACAAGCACAACTCACCAAGTCATTAATTTCATGGCCATGGAAAATAAACAGACACATTTTTTTCGCAGCCCTAATAAATTTTAAAAAACTCAAAGAATGGTCCATCTGCTTCGAATAATTTTTAATTTCCTATTCTGTCTCGTTCCCATTAGCTATTCCACTGAGATATTTGCTAAATTCTTTCATTTGCCTCCTCCCATCTGTATTCAATTACTCTATTCCCAAATAGAGTTAGTTTTTCTTTCTCCTAAGCGCAGTACAAAATATCCCCACCTGTACCTTAAAGCAAATGTTATGTGTGTTTTATTATCTGTTAGACTCTATGAGTCATTCTAACTCGATTGCCTGTGCTGAAAGACTTGGAGGGCAATCTGATTTTGATGTTTTCTGGCTTTGGGGAAAAACACCTGCCTGATTCTCATAGCTAATCTATTAACTTGGTAAATGCCTCAACAGATGTTCTAGAATCAGCTAGGGATCAGGGTCTGTCCTCGTGACAGCGTCCGCTTGTAAGCTTGAAATATTTAAATGTTCAGAGATCAGAGGCCAATGATGTGTTTTGGGTACAAGCTTTCACTAAATCATATTTTTCCAGTTAGTCCCTGGGGTGCAATCCACATACAATAAGTGGCTGGAGCATTCTGACTGAGCAGGCCAACAATGCAGGCCTCCTTGAACTTTGAAGGGACATGAATTTCAAGGCAGGATTGGCTTCTTTTATTGAAAAATGGAACAAGTTTTAGACTGTGCTAAAGCTGTTCCCTTTTAAGCTACACGTCTTTTTTCCAGTTCCTTTCCTTTCTTCCTAATGAAACCCATTAATAAAGTACAAGCCTTGGCTTTGAGAACTGCCTTTCCAAGTATAACTTAATGTCTCTGAGGAACCTTTTCCAAGCTGTCATCCTCTGTTTGGGTCAGCACTGCTCCATATGATTCACTTACTATGTGCCTGATCCTCCACTTTGTCACACTGGTTTTAAGCCAGGGTTGCTCTACTGATCCTAAACCATTCTACTATAACAGCCCCTCAGGCTGCACAGACTGGCTGGGATCACCAGAGCACAGCAATCCCTTGAGAAGGTTTTACTTATTCTATAGGAAGGGTGGGACAGATGCATGACATCAGTGTCAAGCCCACGTGAATCCCTATTTTGCAGGTTAAGGCAGTTTTCTTTCCAGACAGCACCACCAGAGCAACAAAAATAAGAAAGGCTCACAATATAGAAACCCCTCAGCCACAGCTGCCCCTGCCCTGCTTGCAGAAGGGGGCATTGGCCCCTTCTCAATTGAAGATGGACCTGGGAGGCTGAAAATGTTTATTATTTTTGTGAGCTTCTGCATCATCCTGAATCTTGTAGGAAATATTCAGGCTTGTGATAAAACATCCCAAACAATTCCACTTGAGATGGCTGCAAGCTTCACTGCAAAAATGTTCTGTATGAGATCACAGGAAAGGCAGAATAACCAGAGATCAGGACACCTTTCTCTGACCTTCACTTCACTTGACTCTGGCCACTTCTCTTATCCTTTATTTACCTCCACTTCTTCATCTGCTAAATGGGCTTTATTAATGCAAACTTACTTCATTGTTTTGAAGCTTAATTAGTTAATGTTTGTAAAGTGTTTTGAGATCAATATAGTATTACTACTAATGTATTCAAAATATCATCTCTGCTGCTATTTGCTCTTGGAGGCTTGACAAGAAGGCTTTCACTGGTTCCATGCCTTCAACAATCCTCAGAAGCAGCTCTGCTATTAGAGGTCTCATATGAGTGATCAGCAGATGGAGTTGGAGGAGTGAAAAGGGAAATGACTGATTCATACTGTTATTGCTATTACACATGCTGCTTTCTAGAAGACAAAACAGAAAATATATAGGGAGGATTGATAACAAATACTTAAGCATTTAAAGGAAGACACTGCAAGTACAGATAACTACCTATTTGTTATCTGAAATTACTATTTTCCAAAAGCATCCTCTTGGTATAGCCATCTTTGCCTTCAAGCCTGATAAGAGTTGAAAAGAGGTTCTAAACCTGAGATGAGGGAGAAGAATGAGAAGAAAGTGTCATAGGAAATAAGTGTTCCCATCTATGGCAAGCTTCATTAGGGAGGAATAGGAGAGTTTCTGTCTGTAAACAAATGTGGAAGTACTGATCCTAGCTTACCTACTAGGAAGAGTTTCTTTCTTCAGTTTTTAGGCTGTATCTCTCTTGAATCAAATCTCTTCTCCTGTCACCAAGAGATTAAAAAAATGGAGCTAGTTACTATAAAGACAGAATTTATAAGTTTCCTTTTTAAAGTATAATGCCTGCAAAATTATCTTGATAAATTAGATGCATATATATATATATATTCCCTTCACTTCTTGTCTATTTTGACAGATTCTGATGTCCTTTTTTAAAAAAAAAAAAAAAAAAAAAAAGAAAAGAGTAACAAAAGGTCACATCCTGGTCCAGCCCTGCTGGCACAAGTGATGCCTTGACCTGAAGAATTAGCTAAGGACTGTGCTAGCAAGAGTGAATTTCTGGATAAGAGAGAGCCAACAAAGCCAATTTTACACATGTACCCCTGTTCTTGCAGAAAATCTGATACCAGAGGGAGAAGTAGTTTGATCAGTTCATGTTCCACAGGAGCAAAATGTGGCAAATATCAACTTTTCTTTATAGCCTGCACAACCTGGAAGTGATCTCCATGCTCAAGCACTGTTGCATGCCTGCACCTCTCTTCAGCAAAGATTTTTGGTTTGAGATCTTCTCTAATCTAGATCCTTTAAAAACCTTTTATTCAGAAAACATTTGAGGAAAAGCTACCTTCTGGATTAACACAAGAAAGAGAATATGTTTTTCATACCAGACAACATGCAGCTCCATTGACACAAGCTGTGTTGCATTTGTAGAATGTTTGGTACAAGAAGAAAACATAAGTTAGAAACCAAGAATAATGAAATACAATGTTATTATAGCTGTCCACAGCAGAGGGTGCTAAGATTAAAGAGAACTGACCATAGAGTTAACATCCAGGGCAGCTGGTGCAGATCTACAGCAAAGGGGACATGGAGGTTTGTTGATGAGTGGACTAATATAGACATTGGTTGACTCTTCAAACCTCTGTTGCTTTCTTCTGAAATTCAAGCTTTTCATAGGAAATGAAGTACAACAACCAGAGGGGAAAAATAATGTGTGGTTTCTTGCATCAGTGATTTTTCTCAGAAACAGAAATTAACACACATACTAATAGAAACAGATGAAACAAACAGTGAATGGTTTCCTCTGCTCTGCCTATTTTTTCCCCCAAAAGTCTTTTAATCAGTCTTGAGAAGATACACCTCATACCAAAAGCAGCCTTAAGTAAGAGTGGGAAATTCAGAAATACTGCTGCCAGTGAAACTGGCTGTTACTTCAATGAAAACAAGGTATCTGACTGATAGCTTAGCTTCTATTGTATTTCAGTGAAAACACATCCTTGAATTTAAAGCTGTGTAATGACATTATTACTTTAACTTGTTATTTGAAAACAGACAATCTGCTCCAAACACATTCTGCTACCAGACACCTGCTTGGCTTCATCTCTTCAGAGATGACTGAACATGTCACTAAGTTCCTCCCTCCCTACAGCTACCTACCCAATGGTTTTCACTGACTGCTGAGTTTGCTGGTGGGGTAGGGTGAGGGTAGAAGCAGCATGTGCACGAGGGCCTGGAAAGCCCATGAGTTTGGGAATGGATTACCAAGTCTTTAGCTGGTGAGTCAAGCTGAACTTGGAGGAGAAAAAGTGAAAGTTGTTACCTTTTGATGAAATGCTGTGTCCTCTGTCAGAACTTCTCAATCTTCCCCACAAAAACCAAACCCTCCCTGGTTCTCTGCTCCTTCACTCACACCTCTCCAGAAGACAGGCTTCTGTCCCATTAAGCCCAGGAGATGCATTTAGAGAGGTCTCAAACATCTTGGAAGGTGCCACCCTTGTTATCAGCTCTTTGACCTACAAGATCTGAACAGAAATTGGAAATGGGTCAGAGGAGGAAGTAACTTTGTAATTGGAATCACAGTGACAAACTTGACTAATTTTAAGATGGTGCTGGAGAAGTTCACCTGTGATAGCAGGTTTGATGTACATTCCAGACCTACATTCCTGTGTGATTTAACAACATTGTGTGTTAGCCTATAACAGCAAAAGGATAGGAGCTAGGTATTGCTTATGCTACTTACCCTGGATGAGTTCTTCCAGGTCAGGACCCCATGACACAAGTTTTGGATGATCTGGATTTTATCACTTTGCTATAACCTAATGTCCTGGTTTGGATGAAAACCGAGCAAAATTCTCTTCAGTGATTCTACTTTTCACCTCAGGTTTTCTAACTAACTG
>JAOEGS010016323.1:0-19421 GCA_025447755.1 Corythornis vintsioides
TTTGATTGTAGTTTTGGTTGTTTGTTTTTTGGTTGTTTGGTTTTTTTCTTATGAAATGCTCCCATAACATTTTGTTTCCATAAGGTAAAGATGGCAACATTTTCCCACTATTGTTTTGATTTTTCAGGGTAGTTTAGAAATTATAACGTCACAATGAAGTGTTCTGACCTTATCAAGTACTCTGGGGTTACTGGAATGTAGTATTTCAAACACAGTAACTTGGTGAGAAGCTTTTTTGACATTCCTAAGTCTAATTTTCTTTTGGTGTGAGATACATTTTTGACATTTCATTCTGATTTTTTTTGCAGTGGAACTTCTGAATTTGAACTAATTCTAGCTGCAAAGATAACAAGCAAAAATGAAGGAGTCTCATGCTTTAAGAGAAGTGGGGTTTTTTCCTATGTTATTGCAAACCTTGAAGTCCCTTATGCTCCTGTTTGCAAAGCCAGACTTGTAGTGCTGCCTTGGATCATTAGGCCAGCCATATTTAATTTCTGAAAAAAAGAAAGAAGGAAGTTTATTCTGAATTTACTTCCATCAAAATGTAGAAATTTGACTCGTTTTGCCTCATAATTGTGGCTTGTTCTGCCACTGGTGCTAATACAAAACTATGCTGGATCCATGGTACAAAACCCCTCAGAATTTATCTTCCTTCGCCACTTATGTATCATTGTGCTAATTGATTTTGAGTGAATACTACAGAAATGAAGATTTCTCAGATACTTTTTTTCTGCTGTTACATCTTATTCCGTGTCTTTGTTTCTAGTATGCCTATAAGGCTGCCTGTGCAATGGCCAGCACGGCCAGGCTTCAGGCAGAGGAGCAGTGTGATGGTCACATAATTTGGGCTAGCCTTGAGGTATCTTGCTTCGTAAAGTGAAGGCAGGACCCTTGGTTAAAACATCCTCATTTGGTCCAGGGATTTTTGAAAGCATTAAGTATAAAACTGCATTAGTGAAATGCACACATAATGTATTGGCAGAATTAGTATGCAGATGTCAGTCAGTGCCAAAACATGAAAATTCATGAGATTGAACAGTTAACTTTAAAAAAATCCTACCATACCAGAATGTAGGCATATAGCTACTTGCACAGTAAAGTGCCTGCCAGCATAAGCCGTTGCTAATCAATATTTAATGAAAATAAATAATCTATTAACCAGGCTAACATGTCATTTTGCACAGTAATATTGCAGTATCAGGTACTGAAATTAACTTGCTTCTGCACAATTCATTCAAAGAGTTCTGCTTCATGTAGACCAAGGTGGTGAGAAGATAGTGGAGGGTGGGAGGGAGCAGCAAATGAAAGGCATCCTTTTACTGGAAACTCTGGTTTTGATTATAATATTTTGTCCTTAACAAAATTACTGTCAACACAGTGAATGTTAAGATATATGCTGACTGAATCTGCAAGGAAAATGAATCCAGGGTAACATTAGCTATTGAGAAAACCAACATTCATTTTGTTTGCTTTGTATTTCTGTGACAGTTACAAGCATTTAAGCAACTTTTTCATCCTTGCTCTCCTGAAGACATACATCAAGGGACCTTCCTGCATCTGCAGAACAAGGCTGGAGGGATTAACTGGGACTGAGTGGTGGGTCACAAGGTCACCAGCCATCCTTCCTTTTCCTATAGGTAATTTATCAGAGTCTGCAGAGTATCAAAGCGCAGCTCTAGGACTGGCAGTTCGCTCTGATCTTTGGCTGTGGCAGAGCTGGAGTGATATAACCCGTGCAATTGCAGTCTCCCTGACTGCCTGTTTGAGATTTCCCATCTGAGCCAGCACAAGAACATTAATCCCAGAGCTGGTCCCAAAATATTCAACGTGTAATCTTTATCGAGCCATGAGTAGAAAATGCAGCAGTGCCAAAGACTCAGAGCTCAGCAGCGGTTCCATTTACGCCATGTGCACATGAAACACTCATTCACATTTGTCTGGGTGCTTGGATTTAATCGTGTTGCTTGTGTAGGTGGATTTCACTGCATGACATATGTGGTTGTCATTGGGGCTGGCTCAGCTAAACCCCACAGCACATTGTATAATTCCTCCAATAGATCCTTCAAAACAGGACCTACCACCACTGATGGTAAAATTGATATCTTCTGGGAAAAGGCAACATTTGCCAAGATAACCCTACTAAAGGGTATCTCAAGACTCAAATTGCCAACATCAAGTTTTGAGACTTAGCAGACAAAGATGTAGAAATCTTACCACAAACAGATATTTTGCCTATCGCATGATCAAAACAGAACTCAACTGGGAATTAATGGTACACAGTTAAGCCAGGGCCTATATTAATGGTATCTTAAATTTTTAAGGACATTCTGCAGGAACCTAAAACTTGTCTCTGGTCAACTTTAGGAAGCAGGTTTGGTGTTCCTACTAGCACTCAGGCTGCAGTGTGCCTCACCAGTGCAGTAACAGGATGCTGTTTGCTATTACATTGTATATAATTAAATAATTTTCTATTACCACCCTGCAAGAAAAGCATCAGCTAAGTTTTAGCTGAAACCCTTATGGTAAGGTTTACACTTGAAAATTTAAATAGATGCTTCTTTACATTAAATCACAATTTTAGATGTGAGAAGTTCTTTCTAAATTAGACTTCAATGTATATATATTTATAGACATTCCGATACTGATTGATTCCAGTGAAATTTATTTGCTGTTGTTTTATCCTAAATATTCATTAATGAGCCAATGTCAAGCTAATTTGATGTTTGTGTTAACAATATGTCTACAAGGCAAATTCTTATCTTGACTTGGTGCATATTTAAGCATTTATTGCTGTATGTCTACTGAAAATTTATGCCTGAAAGTTTTTTGATCTTCTTGTTGCTGTTAAGTGAGTTAGAAAAAAAAAGGTATATATTCTAATTATAGTATTTGCAGATGGCATTTGGAAAACATATCAAATAGAGTTAGTTTATAATGCAAAGTTTGATATTATGTTCTGCCTTATATAATCAGTAGTTATTGGGTCTGGATTTTAATAATTTATTGTGCAGTTGCAAGGTTATATTTGTATGAGCATTTACCAGAACTGGCACCTGAGTAAAATGAACAATGATATAAATACCATTCTCCATTCATTGCAACATGATTCACAGGTTGGAAAAGCCAAAGCTCTCACAGCACCCTGCACCCTGGAGCTATTGAAGAGGGTCGATTTTGTTCTCACTGTCATTCTCCCAATATATCAAGCCCTTTGCATAGGGGTGGTGTGAAAAGAGTAGTGTTTAATGCACTAAAAGGCTAAAACAAGTTATTTCCCTTTAGAAGGGAAGACAAATTACTAGGAAGGAATGATGACTAAATCACAGTACCTTCACACCAAAGTATCAGAAAGGAAAGCTAACTAAAAACATGCACTTTCTGACTCTCCTTAGCTAGAGCTGAGACAAAAGACCGAATCAATCACCCTCCTGCACTTGCAATTGGAAACATTTGGTTCACATATGAAAACCTACATGTCAATTTTTTGAAAAGGCAGCCCACATTTACAGATGTTCTTTACTAACTTTGAAGGGGGAAATTCAAAGCAGTCATTAGAACACAAACTCAAACTAGGCAGAGACCAGGATATCATGTCATTCTTTTTATGTCGTGCAAACAAATCTGGAATTTGTATTTCAATATTGAACTAAAAATATTATGATCACTTTCAGAAGAGTAAAATTCAAATGACAGGCCCTCTGCACAAGAAGTGATCAGAGCTATTTGCATGACTCCTTAACACAGAGCTATTTGTATAACTCCCTAATACCATGTAGTAACTGCCCAGCAGCTGCAGGTACCTTAAATTAAGTCACTTATGACCCTTCTTTGTGAGACACCATATATTATTTGCATTTACACTCAAAATGAAGTTAAAAGCCTTACTGAAGATTTAAGGGGACTTGTTTGGATTCAGTCACTGTGCTTTCTAGTCTTTTACCAACCTGTGACAGCAAGTCTGGTAAACAAATGGGAAAGGATTCAAAGGCAAAATGATTTCTCAGATTACCCAGGGTCTTGGTCAGAAATATCATGAGATTTCATTCCATATGCTTACGCCTCCCAAGGACTGGAAATATTGCTGCCATTCAATATTTTTAGGAGCAGATTCCAGAACATAGATTGTCTGGAACGGGAAAAGATTTCCAAGAGTTAACTTCAATTTTGTGTCAAGTCATTCGAAACAATGCAAAGAAGTCAGGGGTTTTGACTGTAGAAATGTAGGCTGTACCAGTAAAAATATTTATTTACTATTACACAAAGTTTAACAAGTTTTCTAACAAAGTTGCCATAAATTGAAATCTGGCTGTACTGGGTGGAATTTACAGACCTTTCTCATGCAGCTACTTCCCTGAGGAGCCAAGAAGAATGACTTAACACCCAATTATCCTTGATTTTCATGCAATTTACACAGAAAATATTGTAAATTGCATCTCTCATGTAAATTATTTCAAATGAGTATTCATTAACACAGGTGACTTTGCTTGCCAAGGCTCAGCTGGCTCTGGGGACTCATCAGTTGTCCTAAATGGTGGATATACACACTGATTAGCAGGAACAGAGTGGGGTGGGTGGGGGGAAAACACAGGCATAAATATACAAAGCACACTCATTCATAAACAAAAACAACAAAGACAACTTGAGAAACCTGCACTGCTCAACATTAACAAGTCTTGTCAGCACCACCTTTGTTTCCTTGCTGATATTTAAATGTTAGGTTAATTCAAATTTAACTTTGTTATTATTTTTGGCCAGACACATCTATCTGACTTTATGCTAACATCCTTTCAATGAGTAGTTTATGACACATTAGAAATGTTACATGAATATTAATAATATGTGAGTTTGGGTGGCAAAAAACACTAAGCTAAAAGTTTATGAGTTATTATAAAATGTAGTGCTGAAGAATTACTAACAGCACAACCTGCATACTCTACAACCTATAACAAAACATTTGCTCAAACTTCCACTATTTGGTTAAAACTTTATAATATCGTTTATGGGACTCTTATGGGTTACTGAAGATAGATCATCTCACTCTCTGAAGCACACTAACTTGCAGTTTGATCATCCTTCCAGCTTGCACTTGCCAGGACAAAAACCTTTGGTGGTGAGATGGTGAGGAGCAGCAGCCCAGGATGCATTCAGCCCATTTCTTCACAAAATAAACATCTGAAGGCTGCAGATGACTATGTCTGTGGTACTTCTTGCACTATTTTTAGTTTAGACTATTCTTTGACACCTGTCCAAATCCAAACCACAATTAATTTTCCTTTAAATAGACAATATTGATTTTTCCTTTGAAGATTAACTAATATGGATGGCTATATAGCACAGGTAGATCTGGTGCCTCACACAATGGCCAGCCATCCTGATAATTATCTACTCAGCTTTGCTTTGCTCTTTTCCCACACATTTTAGTAAACATCAGGAAACTGAATAGAAGGATTCCATGTACAATTTATGAACAAACTAAACTTGCCATCTGCCTTAAAGTGTTGAAATTCAAAATGTGGTTATTTGGGGTGTATCCTTACGAATGTATACACTCCAGCACAAAAAGCTTTCTCTTTCAAAACAAATTATGGCCAAAAGACTGGAGGGGAAAGTCATTTTTAAATTGTAGCTAATCTCACTGTAACACTACTACCTGTCCCTTTTGATTGCCAGAGCTTGAAACAGGAGTTAAAAACTGGCAGTATAGTCTGCTTTTGGCACTTTTGCAGAATTTCTGGGCATCACTTTCATGCTTCAGAAATCCTTGTGTGCATTGGGCTTTTCAGAAGAGCTTAAAGGAGTCCAGCTCTTAATGAATTTTCAGTGGGGTTTGAATGCCTCCCTCTCTCAGGTTCCTCTGAGAGACTAGTTATTACATTTTGAAGGAGGCTTTTGCAATGTACAGGAGGAACGTTCAGAATTCTCCCATTTCGCTATGGACTTTGGAAGTTTTAGGCAGGGCCATAATGTGCAGCCAACTGGGCAAGGAGTAAACCTGCTCCACAAAGGTGTACATCTCCAGGGCTCCTGGCAGTAGTGAAAGTACATGACCAAACAGAAAGTTTCATTGTCCTTAAAATAGGTGCCACACTCCCCTCGCCCCTTCCCTGCCCACCCCTGGGAGTCTGGCCTTCCCTCAGGTTAGATCTGGGGAAGGATTTCTTTCTCTCCTGCTGATCTCTGCTGGGTCATTTTTGACCATGAGTGCTGAAATACTACAGCTCTGACTCAAGAGCCTTAACTGTGAACCTTATTTTAAGCAGTTCCACAGTGAAATTATACATTAATTGTCTTACTCATATAATAATGTTTTCTGTATATTCAGGAGATGGCCGTTCTGAGACCTCATCCCTTGAATGACAGATGCATAGTTCTGAAGTCTCTGTTTAACTATCAATAACACTAGTTTTGAGTTGTTTGGTTTTTTTGTTTTGTTTTGGTTTTTTTTTCTGGACAAAATGGTATTTGCTCACTGTAGCTTTATTATGAGCTTTTGGTTGGAGTCTCAGTAAATCTAATCTGGCAGAATTTCATTCCCTTCAGCTGACTGATGCCAGTTTGCAGTAGCAAAGATGTCGGTCTTTATCTTTTGTCTCAGGAGCTTTCCTCACAGTCTACAATCCCAACACATGCTTCAAACTTAAGATGTCAAGTAATTGTCCACAATTAATCTTCCGCTGCAGGAGTTCACATAAGCTCTAAAATTTAATAGAGAATATTTTAATGACATGCAGGCTGTCAGGGCAATTCATTTGGCCATCAATGTGTTTTCTGCCAACTTCCTTGTAGAGCAAGCCCTTGGATCTGGATAGGTGTCACCAACTCATACATTTTTCTGGCAGCTTGTTCTCTCTTTTCTGAATGTCCTGCAGCTATGCATGGGGCCAATAGTGCATTTGCTACTTGATGAAAATATGGGCAATTTATCTCATGTAACACATAGATCCGTGTGTGGCTGGTGCAAGCTCCTGGGCTCAGTTTTTTTACCCACTACTGCACAGCCTGGCATGCCTGTGCTGGTGTGAGTGGGTCAAACAATTCCTTGGTTAATTGAAAAGTTTCTGGTAAGATTGAGAGATCAGTAAGACCGATGAGCTTTATTGAAAGAAACCTCTAATTCCCCGAGAAAACACTAATTCTGGTTCAGTTTGGGATAGCAAAAGTAATGCTCATATTTAGTCATGGAAATAAATAATGCATGAGTGTTACCATGGCATTTTAGCAGCATTTGTGTCTGAAACAGGCATTGCTGTCATCCTTCCTCAGTCTGTTCAAGCCTTATACTTTGTGATGGTTCATTTCCTTAACATTAAACTTTAACCAAATATTATTTCCTTTTATGAAAATCAGTGGTTTCTATTAGACTTGCTTGGAGTAGATTTGCTAAAAAGCTTTTATGTATAATATTTAGTGTCATCCAAAAGCTACTCATCACATTTTCTTCTTTGTTTCAAACTGGAGAAGGACTGTTTGCCAATAAACAAAATGTATAATTGCGAATCTAATTGCACATATTGTCTTTATAAATGTGCTTGCCAGTTGATTATTTCCACGAGCAAAACAAACACCTACAATTACTAGTTTTAAAGGTCCAGCTGTGAGATTTCTAGCTTTAAAATTGTAACCAACTAGTGAATTTTTTAACAGAATTCTTCAGTGGCTTTTCCACATGAGCTTCTTCTCTGTATGTATCCACCTTAAATTAAGGAAGTTGATTATACTTCATTATTAACAGTTCCTTGAAAACATTGCTAGAATCATATATATACCTAATGATAAATCAATCAATTTTAGATATGTTCAGGTAATCAAGACTGAACTGCAAATGTGATAATTTGATGGTTCTTAAAGCCCTAGGCCCTTTTTTAATAACACTACTAATTGTTGGGGGGGTTTTTACTTTGCAAATTACATTTCTAGGTATTTTAATTTCAGAGTAATAATGTGACTATGAATAACAGCTTCCTTTGAACAACAGTTTAGTTTCTGTAGTCAGAGTATGTATGACAGGAGTTGTGACACAGGTTTTCACACATTTCTGCACATTTTGTTATGGACATCTCAGCCCAGACAACCTCAATAATCCCAGAAAATATTTTGCAACTAATTTACTGCTATTTCTGGACATTTTTTTGCTTGTATCTTGATTTCTATAAGAAAGGCAGAAAAATTATGATATATATTTATGTCGATTTCACTTACTGACTCTTTCACAGTCACAGTTAATGCTACCATTTAAGCAGATGGAAAAACTGATCTAGAGTGCACTTAGTAACATTGAGCTAAAGCAAAAGCACCGTGGCAAACAATAAAATACTCTCATATATAAAACACTGTGGACTTTTTGGTCTAAAATTCCTAAACTAATCCAAAAGGAAGATTATCCTTTCATTCAACAAGTCGCAGTGGAGAAGATAAGCAATCATGCAAGAAGATTAGAAAGACTCCAAAATATCCTTGTAAAATAAACTATTAGGACTTTGATATTACCTTATCTTTCAGTGAAAGGCTTTCCAAATGTTGCAAAATATATACAACTGTACTTCAGAATTGAAAGGCCTGGCACTAAACTCTGTGTGCACTTTTTCAGCTGTTAATAATTGAGCCAGCGTACAATGAAGCCCAATCTTTAAGGCAGCACAAACTGTACAGTTGCATGCAAGCTTCATCTACATAAAAAAATCAATACTAAACAAAGTATGATTTGTCTCTGAGAAAGTTTATCAGCAATGAAGTATTTTAAAAGAGCTAAGAATACATAGAGCCATTCCTGAGGCTGATGTGAGTCACATGTCCACCTCCTCTCCCATTAAACAGGCACCGAGAGGTAATACCTACTCATACTTGCCTCTCTTCACAACCCAGAAACCAGCCTAAACCATCAACGCAACAAGCTTAATAACTGGACAATGATCAGCAAGGAGACATGGTCCAGGACACAAAGAAGGAAATGGGAATAAGTGTCCTGCCATCCATCCCCTTCTCTGCCTCCTCTGGCAGCTGAACAGAGAGTCAGGACAGGGGGCAATGCTGTCTGAGACCTTGACTACAAGGACATCAGGACAGCAATTTTTACCTGCTTAGGATGTGAAAGACATCTTAACAGTCTCATGTACAGACAACAGGAATCCATAAAGCCCAAAAAAAACTGCTGCCTTTACTTTCCCAAAGGTGAACAGCCACACTACATATAAAAAGCTTTGACTAACAAAACCATTTTCCATGCAAGAATGTCATACTATAACTTCTGTGTGCATGCACATATGAAACCAAATAGTCCCTTTTAACTTAGTGCAAAGAATTGATTGAGTCAGGAAATATTTTTAATGATAAATACAAGAAAGGAGGGGAAATAAAGTAATAGTTCAAGAATGTAATTTAATACATAAGAAGAAAAAATAAACTCAATCACCTATGTGGACTTTGCAGTATTTCTAAGGATATTTTACCAAAAAAGTTGCTCAAAACTAATTAACTAGAACCCAAAATCCAGTATGCTAAAGCGAGAAGGCTGCTCCTGAAAATACAAATAAAATTGAAAGAAGTTTTCTGGTTTATTAAAAATATCTTCTTAATAGAAGCTGAACAACTGCAAATGACCACGTCAGCAGTGTTTTTCATCTAGAGAAGATTTTGTATGGTTAATGGTAATTACGAAATACGTGACAAATTAACTCAAAGCTAGTAAGAATGTATATGACATGTAGATAATAGGAAATATTACATTACTACTTAGAACTCCTAAGTCTTTCAGTGAAAAGAATTTCAGAAGCAGTGAGAAATTACTTTAAAAAAGAAAAAGAAGAAAAAAAGAAAAAATGGTCTAAAACAATTTTTTTTGAAGCTATAGGCACTGCTGTTTTGATGGAACTATCCAGTTTGATGACCCCTGGCATTATAGATCTGGATAGTCTAGCCTTCATAGCCTTTGGTAAAATTAAGAATTTAAAAAAAAAAAAAAAAAAAAAGGCAGTCCAAGAATCATATTTGTGCTTCACATTAATTCTCTGGAACTCTTATTCATTTTCAGACCAGCTATTGATGCTTGCTTTTTTACTCATTAATAGAAAGGGGAAAAAAAAAAGTATCTGCTGTGTATATAATGTAAAAACATTCCCATCTCTATTCCATTGATAACCCACAAAAAACATCACATACTGTACATCTCCCTTCTGTATTGCTGAATGGAAAAATAATTTTAGTTGCTTACTGAAGCTTAACCCAATGAAGCACTTAAAAGCTTAATGGTGTGTCAATAAGACAGACTTATTCTGTGGCAGCAGCAAATCAGCAGCTATCACATAAGAACCTATTGCCTTACTGTTTTCCCATCAACACCCTGTAGCAGCAAAGCAGAAGTGCTTTGTGTTTCACTCCAGATCTACCACTGCCACCCAGTTTGTAGTGGAGAGCACAGGGACATGTGACTGCTCTCCGTGTGGTGTGTGTTCAGACTTTGCTCACCTGCTCTGGCCAGTATAGGGACTTGCTTGCCTTGGACCATTCTTCTTATCCAAATTCCAGGAAAACCCCTACTGTCCCTGCAGGCAATAACTGAGCTGCTCAGGAGGTTATGACTGGTAGTGGCACACTCACAGTCCCACAGGTGCTTTTGCCAGACCCTCCTATGTATGGATGGGGTTGGAAGACCTGGAAGAATACTAATCACCACCTCTAGTATTCCAGAGCAATGGGAGCCAAACTGTCTGTTGTCCTCTTGTGGTCTAAAAAGGCCTTGTAACAGCACAGCTGAACATTTGAAAGCAAAAGCTAAAAAGAGAGGCAACATATGGGATCTGCCATCATAAAGCCACAGTGCAAACAAACTTCTTGGTGATTCAGAGTTTTCACAGGGGAAAAAGAATGTGCACTTCTTTTGTCCAGCACACTGTGAGGTCCTGGTGGTAATATCTCATAAGGGAGACATGCCTATTTTATGTTTCAGAGCATGTTTCATTACAAATAACATCTTGCATGAATCAGTGCCAGATAAAAAGTACAAGGCAGTTAAAAGCACCATTTGTACTGAGATATGAATGCCTGTATACATGTGAATGTATTTATCTGCACATGAATTATCATATCCTTTGCACCATTCTTGAAGCTCATAGTACTTGTGCCATGTAGGTAAATTGTTGGGGGGTTGTGGTTGGTTTGGGTTCTTTTTTCAATTTACAGGTACTGAAATGCCAGCAGAATGTTAAGTCACTTTTTTTAGTATGATTTCACTGCAGTGGCATTACTGCAGTTCTGCAAACAACATTGGCTAGTTGATAAGGAGCATTAAGAACATGACATCAAGCCCAGACAACAGCTGGTGGAGGCTCTCACCTCTTACTAACAGCAGAAGGAAAGTAGAGCAGCTTTGCAACAGGAAAATAATCCAACACACACTGAGAGTTTAATGGGATTTGCATCAAACCTGTAATTCACTGAAGAAAAGAGGGAACAATATGATAAAGTGCTTCATTTGTCTCTTTGCTGATAAGGCTGGAAGTCAGTAAAAGCCCCATTCCCATGGGGGAATTAACAAGACTCCAGTGATCAACATCCTTGGTATTCAAGAAGAAGTTATAAATGAGAGATGGGGAGGTAAATATGTTAGCAATCACAAAGATGGCTATATTTTATTTAGCTAAATGGATATTTATATTTCCCTATGGGAAAGTAAAAACTGAATATGCCAGACTATTTTTCCTATGTAAATGTAAGTAAACACACATATGCATCAAGTGGATAAAAATGGCCTCAGACAGATTCCTCTCTTGCAATCATTCTTTCAAATGAGGCCATTAGAAACCATAAAAAACCATAAAACCATAGAAACCATAAAAGGTTTCTCTAGCTTTGCTCCAGTTTTTCACCTGTGACTGCAAAGGCATTTCTATGCCCATGGTCTGCATGGGAACTTATGTTTACTCAGAAGCCAAAGGTGATGTGAAACCTGGAAAATGCTTCAGTGCAGCATCTGCTCTTCTGCACCAGTTTTATGTAACATTTTGTTCTGAAAACATGGATGGCACTGAGGATGGATGATATGAAATAGGATGATTTAACCCTGAAAACTGAATTTACTATAGAGGTTTAAAAACGGTGCAATTAAGACAAACTGTCACAAAATGATTAACACCACAAGGTACCTATCATTTCTTTTAGTCATACCAGAGCAGCCCATTAATTTGAAATCCACACAGTCACGTGTCACTTGCTCCCACATTTATCCACGGGGACCAAGAAGATGTCTTTATAGGGAAATCAATACTGAGTATTGTTGTGATACCTTCAGACTAATCACAAGCATGGGTAATGTGAAGGGGGAGGAGGATTTCATTAAAGTTCACAAATTATCTTTGTGGCATGATGGTAAGATGTTAAATGGATGTCACAGTGCAGACAGCTCATGTTTTAAAAAATGCTCATTATGATTTGCTCTGGAGTAATGATTTATGTGATTAGGGTGTTTGCATCTAACCTCTCTCCCTGTCTTCGTGTTTTCTACTGCCAACCATCTTCATTATATTGGGGCACCTTCAATGAAATAGTCAAATTTCTAGGAAGGTACTGTTCAGCACTTTTTTTGAAAATAAGAAACAAAGACAACAAAATTGTTTCTCTGCTCAGTCATAAAAATCTTGGAAGTACTAATTTTAAACCTATCCATGCCACAGCTCTGATACATTGCACAGACCACTGACAACATGGTAGTCATGCACAGATTCTGTAATGATTTACCTTCCTAGATTACTTAATCACCATTAATGTATATTATTTTAGGACACTTAAAGAAATGCTTCTCAAGGTGAATCTGTTCCTTCTCATCCCACTGTTTGATGCTCAGTCCAGCGCATATGACAAGGATCATCATGCTCCACTGAATTAGATCTCAATAGTTTGAAGCTGCAATATTCTGCTGCTTTCTTTTGGTGAATATGTACCAGAAACCCAACACTTGCCTTCCAGGCCAAAGGTCTTCATCATGGAGTTGCCCTACACCAGCATCCTAAACTAGTTCTAAATGAGAACTAGCACAGCAGCATCTGCCATCATATTCTTAGGAGTTTCAGAGAATAGAGAGACTATATAATTAACAAGTCAGCACCCTGCAACTACCCTGAGGCAATGTGAGAGCTAAAAATGACTGAAGAAATGCAAGGAGTGGCAGAAGGACTTGTTATGTTCATTCAAATAATGAATTTGCTTTAAAGAATCAAGTGGAGCTGTTGTCTTAGTAACCCAGTCTGAGAAAGAAAACATGTCAGTAAGTTGGCATGCAGTCAGTGCAACATCTGCACACCAAGACAGGTTGGTGAGTCCTGCATAAGGATCCAGATTCTTTGGAATTATTTGGCACAAATTATCTTGGAATTTAGCTAGTGCTCAACAAGACAGAACAAAAGAAGGCTGCTAACCTCACGAAGTCCCCCATTCAGAAAAAAATAAAATTGTCAGGCCAATTCAAATACACTGGCCTATATTCTGAGTTTTAAATCAATGCAATCACACAGCACAGACAAGGTTGTCCTGGCTTTCCTTATTATTTATCAGAGTCACCTGGAACACAGACTGATTTGCTCAAGAATAAAAGGAACCTGCACCAGACCAATTGTTGCTCCCCAGATGCCACTGCCTCTCCCTAAGATCCCCTGCTGCTGGAGACTGAGCCCCTCCTTGTGTAAAAACTCTCCACTCAGTTAACAAAATTCACCAGTTACAAAATTCAGGCATTGTGCATGGGAGAGCATTTGCTATTAGTATATTTGAAAGGACTGTCAACATTATGCATGTATAGGTGTGAAACATAGTTAACAAAATATTCAATAAAGAAAGAAATGATGAACGGAGCAAGAACTCTCTGTCATGGAAATGTGTTTTGCAATTACAATTTGTTAAAAATACATCATTTCCCCCAGGCTGGACCATCTGCAGTAATTCAGTTTACCTTCATGGATAGTTACGGGGTGGGGAGGGGGGAAGAAAGCAAAATCCATCCTATCTGAAAATCAGTCTTCAATAACAAAACAATTATTTTTACAACCCCCACCATTTTTGTACATGAACAATTAAAGTACCAAATAGAAAGATTTACCTTGAATGGCTGAAATGATCTCTTAGAATCTTTTGTAAACATGTCCATATTTCATTAGGTTGCTCTGCAGATAGCAGAGGGCTCTGAAAGTGATTGCACAACAAATAATCTTTGCAGAACCACTTTTCTCTTCTAGTGATCTGAAGTACTGGTGTAACAGCCAGTAATGAGTTTCAGATCATCTGTGATCCCTTGCTGGAATTTTAAATGTGTTCCCAAATTGAGAGAATGTTGCTCGTGAGTCTGAAGTTCAATTGGCTTTAGTGGCATAAATGCAAAAAAAAAGTTAATTAGTCATGAAAAATGGTACATGACAAACATAGAACCCCAATTTATATTCAAATTTGTCTTCTTCTGGTCTAAAATAGAAAGCAAAGCAATTAGCCAGCGAAGGCATTAACTGCGTGGGTTATTTACTATATAATGAGCAAATGCATCCACCCAGCACTTTACTTTCCAACGCTGTTTTTAATTTACTTTTAATGCATTCCTAATATTAGGTTTTGTTTACCATTGTGGTGATTAACAAGAAGGAAACAGGATAAAACTCTCCTCTCAGTTGTTTTACAAGACCAGAAAAGTTATTGTAGGAACAGCATTTGGCCCACTGCAGTTTCTGAATTTAAATCACAAGTAATTTAGCAAAGAAGTAATCAAATGGAAATAATTTTATATTTGAGTTAGTATTTCATTCTGTGCTGCTTGAAACAAACTGGAGGTGAGGTTAAGAGTAAACTGAGCCTGCTCTACCTGTAGTTAATTGTAAAAAAAACAGCAACAAAAAAAACAAACTAACGAACAAAAAAAACCCTCAACCCACAGAAGAAGTGACAAAATCTTGATCAGAAAATCCTACTGGCAAATCTAATAATCACACTCAGTAGATGAAATCCTGGCAAGGGACATTATGAGTAAGCAAAACCAAAGGCACTTGGCAGAGAACCCTAAAGCAGAAGTCCAGCTCCAAAATTCTGAAGAAACCACAGGTGAGGGAAGTGGCTGGAAACTTGCTCAAAGAGCTGAAGGACAAACGGTTTTGGGGGATATGTTTGACAGAGAGTTTTTCCTATATCTTCCTTTTCTGACAAGAAAATAAGTGTGTGTGAAAAGTGTGTGGCCTTAATGTGTGTGCAGTCACCCTTGTTTCCAAGATTTCCTCAATGAGAGAAAGCTCGACAGCATTCAGAAAAATACTAGTCGTTCATTTCTGCTCTCTACAAGTCATTTCTGTGATAAAGAGGAAGGAAATTCAATCTTAGTATTTATAACTGTACTTGCAATGACTATATTCAATTTGATGGTAGAAAATTAATCATTGACTGCAATAAGCTTTTCAGCACACACCCCTACATGTTATCTGCTGCATTATTTTGCCTCTGGTTTTGGAGTTGTACTTAATATTGCCTAAAAAGCAACACCCATATATCCTTCCTATTTGCTGATGGATTCCCCTGCCAGGACATAAGGACTTAAAGTTGAAAGCTTAGCCAGGGGGATTTTCCAGTTAAAACTCAATCAAGTTTACTCACACACTTCTGTAAAAATCAGCAATGTAAACCAAGATGTTTTCCCATTAGTACAGTCTGGCAGTTTTGGAGCCCATGAGACACCACCTAAATCTATTTAATTTCATTAACTTTTCTGAAAAAAAAAAAAGCCCATTTACAAAGATTTAATGTGATTAATTTAGAGCACTTCTGACATTCACGGACTTGTGTACAAGGCTCACTTAGTCTCTCTAATCCCTGTTTTGATGGCTTTCCTTGTAGACAGGGTGTTAAGCTTTTGTTTAGCCATTGAACTGAATCCTCCATGAAACATGCCATGCTGCAGCCTCACAGCATCACTTCTTGTAGTGATGAGTGAGAGTGAGAGTTTTTTCAGAAGGCATCTATAGCTACTCTTGGTGCTCTGGGCAAAATGTATTACATGTAATTATGTTCAGTGTAAGTAGCCTGCTTTCAGTTTCAGTTGTATATGATAGCCTTCTGCATTCTGATCCCAAAGCCATGTAATAATCTTGTCTGCAAAAGAGTTGTTGCATCCCACTCCCCAGTTTGCTCTACTTAGTGATGCATGAAATTATCTCACTAGGCTTTTAGTGCATGTCAGTGTTATGCAAGGCCCTTGGAGATCTCTAAATAAAAGCTCAATAGAAAAGCAGTGTGTTGTTTATTTCTAACATGTCAGAAAGTTGGATGCAGTATCCAACTGCATTTTTATTTTTATTTCTCCAGTCCTTTCATTTTAAAATGAAAGCATCATTTTAAAAACCATCGCTTCTGATAACATCCTTTAGGAGCTGTGTCCCAGAGAAGGCATCTTGCTGGTTTTCTCTGCCCCAAATCTCTGCCAAAGATAGACAGGGAAGAACTAGAGCCCTGAACACCATACACCTTCCCTAGTGAGCAGAAGGGCTGATCCACATGGATGCAAACCATCACTGAAGGGCTGCTAACAACATTCAGTTCTCAGTGAATTGAACAGAAGATCTTCCCATGGGACTGAATCATTAGTAAAATAGATAAATTAATAGAAGAAATGGAGTGTTATTCACACACATACCCAGACTGCCCCTACAAATGTCACTTCCTGAGAATAAGTTAGAAAATAGGGTGGCAAATTCTGCTTCCAAGAAGGCAAATGACTCATACCTAAATATGAATCCAGTTTCACTGCCATTCCACTGGAGAAGAGCAAAATTAAATGTTTGCTAAGTGAACAGCATATGAGGGGTAACAGGATTAAAGAGGGGTTCAGTTCAAGTCTGTATAGGAATTACAAAGAGCAGGAATTAAAAATAAAAGTATAAGAAAATTAAAAGCTAAGAGCTCTGGCTACATCTCTGTTTAAATTGTGAAATATATATTTTTAAGTCTCTACCAAAGTGTAAAGACATTTTGGATAGTTGTTTTCATGTGTATCACCTGCATAGATGATCCTTTCTGAAACTGTATCACTGAAGAATTTGCCAGCTGTACAGCAAAAATCACACACTGTGGGCAGGAACACACACAGCCAAATAATGTCTTTCTGCTGGCTAGTCTAATTTTATTCTATGCACTTCACTAATGAATAATTTACATGCTAATGTAAATTAGATCAATTACTGTTTTCATTTGTATGAAATCATCATTATTATTAAAACAGTTCATCCTTACAGATTGGAAGTGCACCTGTTCTCTGCTCTGACATTAGGGGACACTATACATTATTAATGCCAGATATAAATGCTTTTTGCCTAATACCTAGATCTACCTTTTTTTTCCCCCCCTCTTGAATCCATCTTTCAAGAAATTTGCATGTAAATTCAAGTTCTTTCAGTGGAGCAAGATTTTGCTTTATCTTCCAGCTTACCTTTGTACTAAAGTATGATTTCAGAGAGCAGTCCATAGAAAAGGTCTTTGTAATACATTATATTAACTTACTGGAGCTATATAATGTATAAATACAGGTATTTATTGTTCAAGTTTTTTCTATTCAATGGATGATACACAAGTTTTAAAACTTGGTATAGAATGGGCTTATATTTTCTTCATCTTTGTTTTAAAAAAATCATGTATTATATCAAGAGTATGAAGAAAATAGTTTAGTTCCAAAGAAGGACAATGTCATTATTTTGCCAGGTATATTTTTTTCCTGAACTTGAACAAAAAAAATATTATGTAACAGATTTGAGTTCACCTAAGAGCACTGACATACATCTGCAAATAAGAAGGTAAGAAAAAATGCATTCACAGAGTCATCATTATAAAAAGCCAGGGAGCAAGAGGCTTTTACATAGTATCTCTGCATCAGAAAGAACACACACTTGGACTGATGGTGCATTGAGATAAAAAGTCCCAGGGAGGAAGAACTGCATATTTCTTGTCAGAGAGACATGTACTAAAACATTCTGGGCTGAGCTGGCTGGTTCCTTGTCCCATTGGGGTATTAACAGGTTACATGAGCAAAATTCACCTCAGAAAAATGTCAATAGATTACTGATCAAGATACGTGAGACCTGCAGCCTGGAAAACTTGCCCAGAGAAACACAATACAAAATGAGAACCAGGCAACTTAACCAGACCCCTGATGAACAGCAAAGAAGCTAGAACATCGTACTCAGATGTGAACATCATGATACTAGAGCACAGAAAGGGTTTATGACAGTCTGTCCATGGGTTAGAAATGCTGCCATCTGGGATATTTACAGATCTAATCCAGAATCTGACCTGGCTGTAACAGGTTGCTGACCTTTGGAGATCACAAAAACCAAAAGGATAAGAAAAAAGATAGGAGAAGCAAAGATGAAGCTAACCTTCTGACATTCCTGCTCAGAAATATCTGCTAGAAATATTTAAAATCTCACACAAGGGCTGGCTTTGTTTTCATGTGCTTAACCTCGCCTGAAGTCACAGAAAAGTATTCATTTGATCTTAGTGAACTCTGAAGCAGGTCAAACAAGTGCTTTGCATGTTGCTCTCCTCTGTCACACTATTAATATAAGAATCACAATGACTATGTCTATATTTTATAGATATGAAAGTTAAGGATTTTTTTTTTAATTAAACCTAATGCTTCCACCTCTCAGGGAAAGTTTTAATGCTACTTCCTGGACTACTTTAAAACATTCCAGCAATTTTCCTAGAGCAAGAAAAGCCACTTAAGTGTAAACAGTTAATTTAATCTTCTTTCATTGCAGGGATTTCATTCAAGCCCCATTTGTGCAGATAGCAGACATCCAAACTTGAGGGCATCCATTTGTCATTTCTTATTACATGGCTTGTGTCATTGGCTGGCTGATACTGTCTTTTTGTTACAGCCTTTCACATTTGACACTGTTACAGATACAGCTGTAGTTATGATGCACCATTGCACAGCAACCACTTGTCAGAAAACTTCAATTAGGGCTGAGAAAAAACATGGGCATTTGTGATTCTCTCAGTGCTCTGAGAAGTGGGAGGATAAGGCATTTTCTGCATTTCTAGTCTAGCTACTTCCAGCTACAAATGTTCCAGTTCAGACTAAAACAGTCATCAAAACTCGTTGGTAGTATCTCCTACATAAATGTGAGCAATGCCTGGCTCAAAAGTGAACTGAAGACAAAGATTTTTGAATACTGACAAATTAAGACCTGAACACTGCGTTCCAAGTGAATTTCATTAATATATCTGCAACTGAATTATCAATAAAAATATATCCAATATATCCATTTAGGCAAAATGTATTGGGTTTGTTGTGCATGTCAAAACAGCATGTTCAAATGGCATTGCAATGTGTTTAATTCATAGATTCATAGATTCATAGATTCATAGATATTAGGGGTTGGAAGGGACCTAGAAGATCATCTAGTCCA
>JAOEGS010016323.1:19521-30870 GCA_025447755.1 Corythornis vintsioides
ATTTAGGCAAAATGTATTGGGTTTGTTGTGCATGTCAAAACAGCATGTTCAAATGGCATTGCAATGTGTTTAATTCAGATGTGCCTTTGGGGGCCTGCACAGATTCATTTGTGAAGGCCAGCTAGCATGTGAATGTGGAAAACATTCCTCTAAGTGTGAAGACAGTGCCTGCTGCCCTGCTGGGTATTTGACTTCATGTCTTTTAAAATGTAAATATTAAACTCTGAAATATCTACAGCTAATGGTTCCTCTGGAAAGAAAATGTTTGTTTTCACTGAGAGAAATGCACAAATGACAAATACAGCAGTGAATGACTTACACCAAGAAACATACACCAAGAAGCAAGTAGCTTCCTAGCTTAAGGCACAGCTGTTGACTGTCAAGGCAGGAGCAGGAACAAGGACAGTGAAAACTAAAAACCTGAACTAGCCACTTCTTTCTAGAGGCACAAAGGCAGGGATCAAACAGCCACCGTTTCACTGCAGTCGGACATCATACGTGCAGAGTAATACCTTAAAGAAATGTCTAAGATATTCAAAGGGAGAACTTCCAAATCCTAACTCAAATGATTTAACCTAATTTGAATTGCATTACTTTTCCTCCCTCTCTGAATATTAATTGGGATTTTTGACAGATAGGTTTACTATCACTGAGATGAAAGATATGCCTGTCAGCTAATGTTTACAAGTCAGTCTTCAAGCTGAGAGATGAAATTAAAACCATAACCATACCACCAGTTTCAAGCCAAACTCAATATCATACCCAATACTTTGCAATTAAGATGAATTAGAAGAAAATAAGCAAAGAATTCTTCACCTTGGCTAGAGTAGGAGTTTTTAAACATCAGCACATCGTCCAATCACAATACCACAGATTTTTAGAGCAAGGACTGGGAGAGCAAGTTCACCAAAACATTTATGGGTTGTAAGCTCACACATTCAGAGCCAGGTTCTTACTCCAGGTCTACCAGGATGCTCTGCTTAGATCAGTTAGAGATACAGCAGAGTGTGACTCTCATCTCATGGATGTGGTGGCTTATTCTAGACATGTGCTGGCACAGTGGATTGTTCTCCACTATTTTTTGCCCAAATTTTCACCCAGCTGTATTCTGGCAGAATTAGCCATTTTGATTATCCCTTCTTAAATGGATCTCTGTTCTCTAGTCAGAGGCAGCAGTAGCAACCACAGCTGCCATGACATCCCTCATCTTCCTCACACACTGTCACTTTGACACCCAGGAAGGGTTGAGTGGGAAATACAGGGACACAGATGGGACCTGTGCTTGCCCCACCACTGGGCCAGGGAAGATTTTCTTGCTGTCTCAGCAGATTTCCCCAGTGCCAAGTTAACATCATGTGCCTGTGTGGGTCATGGCCATGGCATCTCAGTTCGCATTAACAGCAAGAAATGGTCTAGTAAGTTGTTTTGAGAGAATGTGCCTGGGCCTAGTGAGTAATTGGATGAGACAGGAGAAGCCTGAGGCACTTTGAGGCCCATCTGAGGTACTAAGACAAAAATAAAACAGGGTGATTTGCAATACTGATTTATCTTGCAAATAGTGCACATCAGCTTCAAATATTTCTCAGCTGTGACTCACTTCATGGTGACAGGTAGAAAGGTCAATGTTTTCTTCTTGAACAGAGTAAACTGGCACTGCTAACAGAAAATCAGTTTTTCCATTACTGGCTTAGCAAAATAATAATCAGTTTTAGCGCATCTTTAGCTTGAAAAAACATGAGGCTGTTGGGAATAACAAACTGGATTTTCAAATGCTCTAGAAAAATTAACTATTTAGTATCTACTTAAAAGCATCCCAAATTAAATGAGAAAGGCAGGTAGGCGAAGGGAAATGCATAATACTGTCCAGGGCAAATGGGAGTAGGAAGAGACATCTGGTGTAAATTTTTCACTAAAAAGATTTTTTTTCTTTTTCAATATTGGTTGTAATTACAATACAGCCCAATAAACTCCAGCTACATTTTCTCCCCTATAGTATGGTCTTGCTAACATTTTAATAGACTATGTTACCATATTATATTCATTTTTTGATTGCCACAATACTTCTAAAATCCATCCTATAAATTCAATGTTTGAAGCACTAACTATGGATAGAAAAAAATATCATTCAAAATAGTTTGAGAGTATGAGAACAGAGAAAGAATAGTGTCCATTTTTTCTTTTCTTTTTTTTTTTTTTACACAAATCTTGGCAATTTTATGAAAAAGCAGGAGGGTATTTTGTGGTTTTCATTAAAAAAAATTACTTTTTCTTGATAAAGGAAGGAAGATATTTTCTTAACTGCATCACATTTGAGGGTAATATTTATCAAAGCTGCTTAGGACTGACATTTAGATGTACTTGGGCTTGTATTAGCAGCAAGTGTAGTGATGAATTTCAGCTGGACTATTTTGTCACACCAAAATCATAGTGGTGTCGTGATTGTGAAAGATAATCACAGATATATTGCACTAGAAAAGCTTTCCCCTTGAGGGAGGGGATAGCAAAAACAATTCTACCCTCACCTCAGGACATGTCAGGTGAGAAGGGGGAAACCTGAGCATGAGTTACAAATTCTCTTCTGAGGGAAGTCCAGACAGAGTTTGTCCTTTGGGAAAAACTAGTAAAAAGTTGTTAACCCACTTTGTTGGGTTCACAGGTATAAGAGCTTGATTAGAGGCAGACTGCAATTTAGAAGGGATTAGCTACTAGTATCCAAGATGATATTTTAGAGGGAGGAATTAAATGGACAGTTTTTCAGTATGCTTACGCCCCTTGTCCTGCTGTTTCAGACATGAATCAAATACAGACAACAGCTAAATCCACACCTGCTCAATGTGATTATTTCACTTTTTTCTCCTGGGACCTTTTGATTTATTCTACCAAAAAATGTGACACACAGACACTCCACCCCCCCACACCCCCACCCCCTGGTATCAAATATTATCTCCTAGCATCTTACAACCTGTCTGTATTTTATACACAATATTAGGAATCTTACTCATATATTTGTGTCTGTTAACCTTTTTAAGAGCACTCCAAATGGATTAGAAGTTCAGAAAACAGGCCAGAAGATTCCATGGGCCAATAATGTAACAGCTGCTAATTTTGTTCTAAAACCATTGTTTTGCAATATTTCCATTTTATTTTTTTCTGGGGGCCGACAGGCTGAAGAAGGTAGAATCCAAGTTGCTTCTGCCAGTACAATGCCATCTCATGCATTTTCAGCAGCCAGCATAGGAATGAGTTCATTTTGAATTGAAATTAGCTTATTATAATTTTTTTTTATTACTGGCTTCTGATCAAGTGAGAAAGTGCTTTCTAATATTCAGAACATGCTGTACAATTTATTTCTTCACAAACTATTCTAGAAAAATATTATGATCAGAGAATTATACTCTATATATTATACTCTGGGTTTTTTTATTAATTTAGACTAGTAACAGAAGTTTGCAAAAACAAATTTAGGTTAAATTATTCCTTAAGACTTGTTTTTATTCACCAATATTGTGTTCACTGTAATATTTCAGTAGTAATTAATACAGTAGTATTTTATGAACCTGTGTGCTCTCCTTTAGTTAAGCTATGCTAGCACAGTCATAGAAAAAAAACCCAAACCAACACATTTCTGAGCATTTCAAAGAACTCCAGCATACAATTTTTCTTTGCACTGCAATATAGCCTAGATGAGCTTCTGAAGAAATAAAAATTTAAGTTTTGAGGTGAAATTCAATGACAGAATGGCAAAACCAGCAACAAAACTGCTGGGCACAGGAGGGAGAGGATGGTGAATAGATCAGGAAGGCTCTCGTAGTCACCGGCAGCTCGGTAGTCTGCCTTTGAATGATTTATGAGCTCTCTCACAGCCCTTGCTGAATTCTGCACTTCAAAAACATGCCAGAACAGCTGTTTGTAGATGTAACCAGGCTTTGCATGTTATAAATAATGAAATAGTTATTTAGATAGTACCGCACCCAAGTGGTTTCTTCAAACTGAAGCTGTTGTACAAAGGGCAGAAGTCATAACAGCTTTGTTTCACCTCTGGCTTGAGAGGATTGACGTAAGAGTAGGAAGAAATACAATTTTTCCAAGTCTTATTCTAGCAGTCTTCAAAAACCTGGTTTTCTTCAGACTGTCACAACAGCAGAGGGAAACATACAGTACAAGAATATGTAGTTTCAAGAAGGCAGGGCTGGCGTGGCTCTATATTGGTCTGTTACACCAATGTCATTTAATGGCATTATTTTTTCCAATGTCCTTAAAGTCACCAGATATTCAGATAATTTAATCCCAGGAAACTAGCTGAAGGTCTGGGGCACTGAGAGGCACCAGGACAGGTTCCTGGCCAGCATCATTTTGGGAGCACTGGTTCTGTGTGTCTTGGGACACAAAAAAGAATGAACAGGAGCAGGAGAGGTCCTTCAGTTGCTAGCACCAAGAAGCGGGAACATGATCCAAGCAGATTTACCACAAACCTGACAAAATCATGGACTAAATACAACTGTGCAGCAGCCAACTTCCAGGGAAGGTGAAAGTTCCTGCTGTTCCATACTGAACATAAGTGTGAACAGTAGGAAGTCTGCTCAAGTCTAATTTATACACTGCTGCTCAGCCTGAAAAGAAAAAAAGCCCAATTTTTAAAGGAGATATGCTTTGATCTGCTCTTGGTCGTCACTTAATGCAAGGTCCTTCAGATGCAAGTCATGTAAATTCATGCTGTGACAGCTTTAGAACAAATGAGATTGTAAATAATGTGGTGTTTTGTTCATTGTGGAGAAGCTTACAAAAGGGGACTATCTCACTGCTTAGGTTATTGGCAGCCCATAGAACGAAATTTTTTAATGACAGATCAATCCTGCCAAAAGAGTAAATAACAAGAACTGCAGAGACAGTTATTTCAAAGGCTAACTCACTGATACCAAAGTCATATTTCTAAGCAACTTTGCCATTTTCTTAAAATGGAAGATGGAGAGGGAAGATCTCATAATTTTCTAGGTGGTGAGAATTAAACAAGGCTGTTTACTTCACACCTTCTGGCACCACCTTTTCATTCCTTATTGTTTTGTATTCATGTATGTTGCTTCTCTAGCTTTCTGTCCACATTAATATAGAAAAGAGCTAATCCTGCATTTCCTATCTGCACTCCCTGCCCACCAAGAAGCCAAGACCTGAACTGGAGATGTAGATAGGCTCAAACCAAAAATATATTTCAATTTCTTCTCCAGGTCCAGAAGTTCCCCAATATTTTATAAACCCTGACAAAGATTATGCCAGAACTGGAACCCTCCAGAGCTGTTTTGTTGCATCCAAGTCAAGGTTTAAAAAAAAATAAAATCAAAAATTGATTATGGCTGGATCATCATAGTGATGAGATAATGAGGTAATTTTTTTCAAGGGACAACTAAAAGAATATATAATTAGATAAAAACAAGTGATAATTATATTGAATTATTTTAATTAAAGTAATCTGAAACATTCATTTCAGAAGCAAATAGTCTACATTAAGCTATCAGAAATGCAAATGGCTAAAACCACAATGGGACATTTGGGAAAAAGCATATTATCTTTGTATCACATACCTTCTTGTAAAATGCAACCAACTTTTTGAAAGAGGAAAATAGATCCCTTCACAGAATCTACAGTGAAGTTAAGGAAGGTCTATGAAAAATACTGTACTGCATCACTCCATTTTTCTAGTCAGTATTTGACAGAAATGTCTTTCCATATTTATTTCATAATTATGAAATAATAAACAGGAAAACTCACATGTGCATGATGCACAGGAGAAGTGCACAAATTCTCCACAGCCTAAAGCAAAAGCAAACTTGCACCTTAATATCCAACTATATAACGTCTTATTTCCTTCCATCTCTCCATTAATTACATTCTTCATGGATATGCAAGGCTTCTAAAGGAGAAGGCTACTATGCAGCCTATATGATAAAGGTGCAGTCTGAGTGCATCTTATCACATTCCATGCAGAAAAGACATAGAAGTCTCTTCCCTAATATTGGAACTATTATAAGCAATCCAAACCCATTTTCTCAGTTAAATGAGACACCATCTTTTTCTCGTCCTGTTGTTTTCCAGTCCAAATGAGAACTGTGTACAGTAGCAGTGAAGAGAGGAATTTGATAAACTGATGATAAATGACCAACCTTCTACTGACTTTATAAGGGATATTATCTTGTGCAATATTGCAGACAGGTCTGATTATTGTCAGAAAACTGGACCATGACAAAAACCACACCACCTTACAAAATAAATCTGTTTCCTCTATATCTTTGATTCATATCTCTGGGCTTCACTAAAGAATTACATTTTTTCCCTTAGCACTTGCAGAGCTGTGATTTTTTAGGAATGATCAATGTGTGACAGGAGCCACAAGTTATTCTGGGGCTCAGGCAACCTGGCCTTCTAAAATTAAAAAGTTGCCTCTTTCATCCAAGTACCACAAACAGTTATAAAGAGCCTGAAAGAATAATTTAGCTGACAATGTAACTGCATGAACAAAAATGTGGAGAAGAGATTAGAGCTTTTTTTTTCCCCTGTAACAGCTTTGACTTTCAATCTCAGCTGTGTTTACCACTATGGCAGAAAGCATTCTGTGGCTTTTAACTGACCAAACTTGACCTAGAAGTGAGAGAGAAATGCAGCATTTTGTTAATCCAGTATTTTTTTCTAACCATAAAGAATTTTACAAACAGCCTAACACACATAGCAGGTTGAAGAAGTGGGAAATATTACAGTTTTCATTTACTCCATGCTAAATCTAGGCAAATGCTTTCAAAACTGCTTCTCCAAATATACAATGGGATCAAAACCCAGCACATTTCAGAACCGTCCCCCAGCATTTGCAGACAACACCAAAGGAAAATAATATTGAAATGAAAAATTAGCTGGTTGGAGATAGATGCACTGCCTTCTCTCCCAGTGTTCCTCACTACACTCGGCTTCACAAACTTTTCTCTCCTCCCACCTCCTTTATTAGGATAAATTAGTCCTTAAACTACCTGAGACTGACTGGCAAAAGCTGCCGTGTGATCTGCCCTTTGATAATAGGGTTGAATTAACAGTGCAACTCAGGCTGGATACTGCATCTTTTCATAGAAATACAGCAGGCCACCTTTAGATGATCCCTCTGGATAATTTCTACACATTTGTTCCAGGACTTTCTCAAGCCACTGCTGAAACCGAAGCTTATTTCACCACAAAGTTGAGAAGTCTCTGAAGGGATTCACCAACACTTAGGCTGAGATAAGCCTGAATGTCTCCCATTAAGCACCAAGAAACCACTACTCATTACTTCCTGGCAACCTAGTCATTATTTACCATAAGCATCACTACCTGCTCCCTGGAAACTTATTTATAATTCTCCTCACTTTCACACTGGGACACCAAATGATGTATATTCAAACTGATATCATTATTACACATAGATATGGAAAAGAATTTGCAAAACAAATACCAAAGAAAATAGTTTCTAAAATTGGTCAAGACATTCTGCAGTGACATTCAAAAGGAAATAGAGAAAAAAAGCCTGTGCTTCACTGGAATAATAATAAAACACTTTATATAATAATGATGATGATAATAATAATAATCTAACCACTCAAATTCAGAGGAATATAAACAGAAAAAAAAAAACCAGAAGCCAGCATATAAATAAGAAAAATCTTACTGATGTTTTATAATACTTTGAAGACAAAAAGAAGCAGTTTATTTTTTCAGTTAAGTCATTTTGAAATATTATCTATTATTGCATCTGTTGATAAAATCAGCCATATATTCTATGGAGGACTGTATATTTTGACAGTTATTTTTGTTCTGTTTCAGACCAAATGAACATTTGGATGTCCTTCACAGACTGAAAGTACCATATTTTTTTCATGTAGAGAATGTTTAAAATATTAAGTGTCGACATTAATTATGACATATCTTATGCAATATGCAATTATTAATACTAATTAATGCATTTAAAATCTGAAACTAAACAAGGAATTAAAGATTAACAGAACAAAATAAGAAAGACTAAATGGTATGTTTTCATAGATTTCTATCAAAAACATTGCCAAATTTGGCACATGCTGTGAAATACTTCTATTCTGACAACACTAGTTTTCTTTTGGAAAATTTATGATGGAGAAAACAAAGCAGAATCAGTTAGGATTTGTGTATTGCTCAATTCATGGGATAGGCAGCCATTGGTCTATTTACCAGTGAGGATAGAGACCAAAGCACTCAAATGAGAGTAAATGCCCTGGTGTGGAATGATGAGCTGACACTTGAGGGCTTCATACATGACCATCTTCCATCTGGGTATCCCTCACCCTTATGTAAACTGTTTCACACCTATTTGCACAATGAGAAACAAAGGTCAAAAAACAGACGAGCTTTGTAAGGGGTAAATGCACACACAGCCCAGCTCTGTGTGCAAAACTGGCAAAACTGTGGCGGAAATAAAACCCGGTTCATAACAACAGGAAGAAAATGAGTCAGAGAAAGAATGACTATGTGTGGTTTTACCCAGCAGGAACTTTCCTCCTAATGAAGTCTGTCTGTGCAATTTCACACAGAACTCACTCTAAACTGCACTTCTCACCACTGGTAGGTAGTGAAAATTACTGCCGGGTCCGTGTTCTTCTGCCTTGTGGCAATTAGGCTTACTCAATTTAAAGACCATTTTTCTTTCTAGTTCTCAGGAAGAAGGGAAAGAAGTGCTGCCAACCTATCCACGGAGCTTCAAAACTGCATTTGAGAATAGTGAAGCAGAGAAAGTTCCAATTTAATCTACTGCAATACTCATTTTGAACCAATCTTACCCTTTCCAATTTCCTTCTCCTTTTATAACAGGCGCCCAACTATGAAAGCCCTAAATTGAGAATAATGAATCAAATAACCTTTGTTGTGTAATTCAGCTAAAATCTCTCAGCACTGCTCCCTATGATGCTATTAAAACTTGGGTGTGTCACTGCCCTACTCCACAATAATGAGTTTTGTCATCCAAGTGGGCAGGATACAGACAGATGCAATTAATGGCACAGAGGAAACCATGGCATAATTGACCCTTCCTTTAAAGGAGTTTGTCTCTCTTAACAGAACTCTTGACAGCTAAATAATCCAAATTTTGTTATCTTCTCAAACAATCCAAATCCATTAAGTCTAAAAAATAATCTGGGTTATGGCTAACATACCATTTGAGTAAATTGCTGTATGCAACTGAAACATAGGTTGGTGCTTATGTATCTTACTTTGAGATTAATGGGCATAAAAACATTTTTATTTTTACCAGGCTTGTTTATTATCAAGGGATGCACTTACACATGTTCCATAGGGAAAAGTGTTATTTAAGATAAGTGTTAAGCTAAAGTACTCTTCCTGGTAATTATTAAACTGAAGAAAGGCAACCAAAAAAAAGGGAATTAAAAGTTTTCATTACTATGCTTTTATACACTATTTGTTTAAAAAGGTGGTAATTTCCAAACTGAATGATTTGTAATGCAGGTATTATCGAAATAGGAGTGTTTCTCAGCTTTCTGTATGGTTTATTGGCAAAAAAAAAGAGCAGCAAGAACCATGCAGTTTCTGCGTTTGCCATTTCTTTGATGAAACAGAATAAAAATTTGGCATCAATGTTGTCTCTGCTCTAAAGAAAATAACACTATTAATACAGTAGTTATTTCTAAATCTGTCTATTGGATACAGACCCAATGCAGGGGCAGCAAGTATAACAGTGATATTAAAGCAATCATGAAGAAAGATCAGTGTAATTAAAAGATCTGTATGTATTTAATAAAAAATAAAAGGTCTGTAAATAATCATACAGCTTCTGAATCAGTCTGCTATGAACAATATTTGAAGTGTAAATATAGTTTAGATCTCAGTCTGAGAAAGTGCATAATCACACTTCAATTCCATTGAGGCAATGGTTCAACAAGTACAGATTTATCTTGAGTAGTGACATTTTATTGAATAAAGTGATATAAAGGAGCCTGTTTTCTTGCTTCCTATGTATTTCTCTACATCAGCAAAATAAAAAGTAGTCAAAAGGAGATATGACATACTCATGAATGTTCAAGTATTCAACCAGATGCAAACAGGAATGAACAACAAGTCCAAGCTGCAATGTAATTGCAATGAAATATTCTGAGAATACCTGAGTTACAGCAATGATGAGACATCATTTCAGCTTCCTATTTATGAAAAACGGTGAAGGAAACAAAGTTTATTTGGAAATGCATATGCAAATTAACTTTTTTAACACCATCTTCAGACTACCTGCATAAATAATTACGTGGTAATATTGTTTAGGGCATGTCCTCTTCTAACCCTCCAGAAACCTCTACAGCCCTTTAGAGCACTGAAATTCAGGCTGTGCTATTCATTACTCCGAGTGGATTATCATTGCTGCCAAGGATTCACAGTAAAGTAGGCTGCTTTGTTCCTGAGCCAAAAAATTTTAATTGTTTCTGCTTCAGCAAAAATTTAATAGATCCATCCACTTCCCTTCCAGTCCATTATTTGATTAATAGGCGGATGAAGAAGGCCAGGTATCCTATATTAGTAAGCTGTTTCACAACTGGTTATTAAATGAACAAGCAAGTGTCAAGCAGGGGATCTGTTTCAATGGGGATTAGAACCAACAGACTTCATGACCCTACTTCTGAAAAGCCTGAAACTGCAGACCACTGCTTCAGCTGAGATGCTTCAATAGAAATACCATTAGCACTCCAGAAAGGTTGTTTGCAGTTTAAGGCTTGCTCCATTTCATCACAAGTAGTACCATTTCCAATTATACATTGATTTTTGCTGATATACAGACACATAGTGCTTAGCTCTGTTTTCTGAGGAGCACATTTACTAAGGCCATGGCTGCCAAAATGACAGAGCAGAGCACAGGATAAGAAAAACTTAGCCATCTTAACAGGCATCAGCAACACCCTCCTCTTTTCAGCCACCAAATCATGAGGAACAAGACACAAAGCAGCAAGTTTCTCAGTTTTGCTGCCATCAATAGTAGCATTCAAAAGGCTGCTGCACGGCTTGGTGTGCAAAGCAAAAATAACTGTCAGGATTGAGGTGTGGTGTCACAAGAAAATAGCAGAAGACAATACTGGGGAAGACAGAGACAGCCATGGGATTTTATATAAACTGTGAGTCATTATGTAGACCAGGATGAACAACATCAAAATGTTGAAGGAAACTGAGGGCCCAATTTGTAGGCCCGACCCAATACACAGGGAGGTCTGCTGCCTCCCTGGGGCTATGATTAATTACATTAAAAAGAAGCTTCCTGATCTATTGCACCCCTCTGATTATTATCCCTTAGTAATTTTTCAGGTGGGCCATGAT
>JAOEGS010016323.1:31489-76754 GCA_025447755.1 Corythornis vintsioides
TTAGGAAGGATAGGCTGGCAAGGAGAGGTGGTGGAGTTGCTCTCTATGTGAGAGAGCAATTAGAATGTATAGAGCTCCTGCTTCATTTTTTAGTCATGATTAGCTCATTACTTCTCCTAATACTGCATACTCTGCACCAGCCCTACTTGTTATACACTTGGCCTTTCTGCTTGGATCTGTGGGTCTTCAGAATGTGTTATCCAAAGGAGTTTATATGCCTTCTACCACAGTAGAAGACTTTTCTATAGAAGACTATTATCAGGAATCTATTCCATGTTTTTGCCAAACTAAGTTAAATGAAAGCCTGATTGGAAAGAGCTGTACATACCTCCCCTGAATAGGTGCATGACTGGAAATAAAGTAGTGGACCAGCTGACATCAAGTGTACAGTATCCTAGCACCAAAGAGAACAAAAAAACCTCAAACAATGAATCAAAGAAAAAAAAAAAAACAACACAAAAGCAAGCCTACAAGTGAAAGAAGGGAAAAATACCAAGTAATCTGCCATGATCATATAAAAAAGCCAAATGCCCACAGCAATAGAATGTTCATTTCTCCTTCACAATGGTGCAACAGCCATTCATATATCCTATGCCCTCACCACACATTCTCAAACCCTGTGCAAATAAACCTCTGGCAGCATCTACTGTTTTCCAGGAGCAAGATGTGAAATACACACAATCATAAGCATTGTGTGGGCTTCCTGGGGAGCATTCAGAAAACAAAACTCATGAACAGATGCAGCTGGAATTCACTGCAGGACGTTTTTATATGCCTAATAAAAAAGGAAATAAGAATCTGTTTAGAAATTCTCAAATTGTCTCCCTGCTAGCAGCTAAGCCTTGGATCCTATCATCAGAGCATACCAGGTTTGTGCAGTTGTTTTTAAGAAGAATTAGAACCAATGAAGTTGGATTCATCAGTTCAAGTTCTTGAAGTTCATGGGTTTTGTTCTCAAGGTTCATCTGTTATGCTGTTGCATTATGCCCTGTATATCCTAGATTACTTGAAGAGGTTCCACCAGAAAGGTCAGAACAAATATTGCAGCTGAAGTTGAAACTGAATCACTTCAGTAATTGAAGTAAATGTCCAGAAGGCCTGACTGTTCTTTAACTTGTTAAAGCATTAACATCCTTCCAGAGCCAGGTGCAATTTAATTGGTTATTTATGATGTCTTCTAAGCCTCACATTTTTGCTGCAAAACAAATTATCAAGCATCTAAACTAAGAGTATTTTCATTGCTTTTTTAGACTAGTTTTAAAGAAGTGATCATTTTACAAACTTCATTATATTCTATCACTTGAGGCTGTAAGTACTCCAGTCTGAAGAAAAATTCATTACTTGAGGTTGGAATGCCTGCATACCTTTAAAGCCTGCCGAATTTTGAAGGGTGGATAACAGTTATTTCAATCCCCACCTCTGATTTTCCTTCTATTTATTAGCAGCTGGTTCAGAGAATTAAACCATCTGCTCTTTGAAAAATGAGTATTGCCGAAAATAAATAGCTTAGCCTTGGCAGTAAATTCATCCAGGCTGCAACTTGTCTTACCATTGCTGCTTCTACTAATAAGATTACAGCTAGAATATTACATCTGTCAAGAAGCTTCATAATTGCTTTTAAAAGTGAGATATATTTCAGATCAAAATTGTTAGCTAGAGGTTGAGTAATCTCTGTGCTTAGTTTTTCCAATGTCTGAAAGAGTGATTTCCTTGTAACACAAGCTGAGTAAGGCAATAGGCATAGATGCTCATTAATTTAACAGTATTTGAAAATAAATACTAATGGGACAGATTACAAACAATAGACTTTGTTTTGTACTTGTAGTTTATGGAAACAAAATTCTGTGATGTAGAGAATGCAAGTTCTGAAGTTGGCTGTGCAAACCAAGCAAAGGAAAACACAAAGAATTTACTTTGGTAATGGAATTTGGGCATGAAATAAAACCCTACATGCATACATGATAAATAGCTCTGACTGGAAAACTGGGGATAATCTGTTGTCCACCTCATTGCTGATATTTCCCGTTAATAACCTTCTTGCAATATGACAGAAGGCAGTTCAGTTCAGTGTGCTCTGTTCACACTTGAAGCAAGTCACTTCCCATTAGCTTCTAGGTCTGGAAAAAGGGACTGCTTATGACTTTGAAAGGAGATTTACAGAGAAGTCTTGTCAATATTACCAGTGTAACAGAGTTCAAAAATGAAGCTTATTACAAAACCTGCAGATGTTTGCACACAATTCTGTGGGCAGATCTTACTGCCCTATATTCTAACCTCCCAAACTTCTGGTTTATGGTATCACTGGTTGTCTAGTACGAGTCTTGACCCGGTTAGTAAACAGAGCCACTAAAGACTGCATTTTAACACTGCTGCTGTTCTTATTCTTCACTTACAAAACCTTT
Source organism: Corythornis vintsioides (assembly GCA_025447755.1). Taxonomy (NCBI): domain Eukaryota; kingdom Metazoa; phylum Chordata; class Aves; order Coraciiformes; family Alcedinidae; genus Corythornis; species Corythornis vintsioides. Next base: position 33,892 of record JAOEGS010016323.1, read on the forward strand.
TAAGAATTTCAGAAGGCATTAGGAACACTGTAATCTTCACAAATTCCTTCTGAGGTAAAATCTCTGGGGACACAAAAGTCTGGGATTTTCAAGTGTGGGTGCCTGGCATTATCTTAAATGTCTCAGGATGTAATGAAGATGTCAGTGGGATCTTTGTCATTTCTGAAAAATTAGGCCAATTATTTCAGTGCCAGCTCACTGCACAGCTTCAGAAATCTGCCCTGGAAAATGTCAGCCCAATACTGGTCTCTGAGTCAGTGATAAACAAGTTTAAAGGCTTGGGAGCAGCACAGACATTTCAAGGGACTGCAGACAGGAGCAGAGACAGACTTTTTTCTCATGTCCTGTGAGGTGATAAAGCTGCATCCTCCTCTCTCTTTTTTCATAGAATGGTAGGGATTGGAAGGGACCTCTGGAGATCATAGAGTCCAACCCCCCCTGCCAGCTCAGGGACACCCAGGACAGGCCACACAGGAAGAGATACAAGCAGGTCTTGAAATTATTCAGAGAAGGAGACTCCATAGCCTCTCTGGGCAGCCTGTTCCAGGCTCTGACACTCTCACAGTGAAGAAGTTTCTCCTCATGTTGAGGTCCAACCTCCTGTGTTTTACCTGCTGCCATCACCTCTCATCCTGACACAAGGCACCAAAGAAAAGAGGCTGACCCATTCTACCTCAAGATATCTGTAAATATTACACCCTTCAGGTATCTGTAAACATTAATAAGATCACCTCTGTCTCCTCCAGGCTAAACAGCCCCAGGTCTCTCAGCCTTTCCTCTACATTCATCCTTGTTGAGCTTCATTAGGTTTGCCCTTGCCCAGCTCTCCAGGCTGTCCAGATCTCACTGGATGACAGCACAGCCTCTGGTGTATCAGCCACCCCTCACAGTTCTGTATCATCAGCAAACTGGCTGAGGGTCCACTCTGTCCCTTCACTGATGAAGATGTAAGACTGGCTGCAGGGGAACACCACGAGTCTCCAGCTGGACTCTGCATCACGGATCACAACCCTCTGAGCTCTATTGTTCAGCCAGTTCCCAACGCATCTCACTGTCCCCTCTTCTAACACTCCCAGAGCTTACCCACAAGGATGTGATGAGAGACAGTGTCAAAAGCCTTGCTGAAGTCAATGTGGACACCATCCACTGCTCTCTCTGCATCTACCCATTCAGTCACACCATCACAGAAGGCGATCAGATTAGTCAGGCATGAGATCCCTTTAGTAAATACCTCCTGGCTAATCTTGATAACCTTCTTTTCTTCCATGTGCTGAGATATTGATCTCTAGAATGAGGTGCTCCTTAACTTTCCAACCTACCTGCGCTCTTTACTTTAGGCTACCAGAGAGGTAGTTCAAATAAAGTGCATTATTTTGCCTTGGAAAATATCACCCCTAAAAAGCACAAATGTCTCAGCACAGCTTCCCCGGGAAAGCTGCTACACCTGAAATCTTAGGTTATACTTCACCTACTGCTTCCTAGTTTGTAATTACCAGGGTCTTCCTTCTTGCCCTTTTTGAAGGTCGGAGTGACATTGGCTTTTCTACAGGTCTCAGACACCTCATCTGTTCTCCATGATCTTTCAAAATGATGGAGAGTGATAGAGCAACAACATCATCAGCCAGCTCCCTCAGCACTTGTGTGTGCAGTCCATCAGGGACCATGGATATGGGTGTTCAGTTTATGCAAGCAATTTCTAACCCAATCCTCATTTGATCAGTAAAGAGACTTCCTCCAAAAAACGAGGAAATGTTTCAAAACACAAGGTCCCCTTTGCCCCAGGTCAGGCAGTGTCAGCTAAGAATCCCATTTCCCAGCCTCTTGCTCTAGTGCCTGGAAGCTTCTCATGTCATTAACCTCTTTCTTACACAAAAGCCTGCACAAAACCAGGTTATTTTCACAAGATAGCACATCTCAGGCATAATGGCTAAAGCTCAATTGTACCATTGCCAGTTTTGATGGACTGTCAGGCAGGAAAGCTGCAATGAAAGCATTATATTGTCTGTATACGCCAGGTATAGGACTTGTAGTAAATTATAACTTTATGCAATATATCAAATACTTTTTTCCTGTTATGCTTCCTGTCTCCAAGGAGTACAAGCTGACAGCACTGTTAGTTTTGGGGCAAAACAGCAGAGGATAGGAACAAGTATTTCATAGAGTGGTCACCATTTTTGGCTCAGGGGATGAATAAATATTTCACATTTCTTTCAGGCAGTGAACAAAGATGAATTACTTAAGAATAAGGCAAAGTGAAAATCAATCTGCTGAATTAAAAAATATGTTAATATTTTAATTGACATATTGCATGTCAGCAGGAGTAAAATGAAATAATCTATCTTTCTGAACACACAATCATTTGTGTTCTAGAAAACTGTTCCTGTTTTTAACGAGAAGAATGTCCCTCTATCCTTCCCTATATATGGAATAGGCCATACCCTAATGATATAACTATATATAACTACACCAGAGAGAATAGAATTTATATTCATGAGATACAGATGGCTTCATAATTCACAAGCAATGGAGGCCAGGGTGAGTAATTAGGGCCTCCCCTGTGGAGCAGAAAGCAACTCCAAATCTCAGTACGGTTAGTAACTACCTAAGGAAACATTGGTCCTTTCACTGGCTCTGCTTCAACCTGCTCTGTGACACTGGGCACCTCCCCTCTCTACCTTTTTTCCAACCTATTTATTATATTATCAGACTGGCAGGATTTTGTTTACAGGACTATCTCCAGGTTTAGCAGTGAGCAAGTCTTTATCCTGAATAGAGTACAATTGCAAAAGGTCCCCACTAGGGCTGGGGTAAATTCAAAAATGTAGATTATTTTTCATTTAAAAAATGTAAGATATCATCCAATTTTTATTTTAAATTAGTGAAATTCAAGCTGTTCATTCTTGCAACAACCATAAGCCCCAAGTTCAACATTAGTCTTCAACAAGACTCCAGTGACATAAGCCTCTAGTTAGTCACTAGGATTTCAGAGCTGCCAAACTAGCTAGACACAGATTAAATCTTTTACTAACAGGTAGCAAAGTCACACCTTGCTGAGATGGGCAGGAGGCATCCTCTCCCCATCCCTCAAAGTCCAATTGCTTCTATTAGAAGAGTTTGACAATTTTAGCCAAGGTTTCAAGATACCACTGAAGACACCTGTGTAGCCATCAGGATATATCCCACTGCTCATTAAAACACATACAAAAACCCAGGGGGAAGAGGGAAGAAGTACTATACATATTATGCAAAACACTGAGATAGCACAAACCACCTACTAGCTGCCATATATAAAGCTCAAACAGAAACCAGTGCCAAGCAGTTTGCTAAAAGTAGGCTGAAGGTTTAGAATACAAAGAGCCATTTTTGAAATCATTAAAAAATCCCCTATGCTTTATCTCATAAGGTACTTCACAAGAGCAGATAAAAAAGCCTGGAACAACCTTCCCTCACATTCACATTGTCCTTTTTACTCTTCTTGTTTTTTAACTTGCTAACAAACCCCAAGCTAAGTACCCTCAGCATGTACAAGAAATCAAACTTTCAGCAATTCTCAGAAAGTTTTAAAAGTGAGTTTATAAGCAAATTCTCAGTAATAAAACATCCTGAGAGCTTCCAAACCTTCCCTTACTGGTAGAAGTCAGAATTTATTATAGGAATGGAAAAAATGTGGGTTTTTTTCTTTTTCCCCATTCATAATCTATACTACAGTTTTCTAACAACTTGGGGCTGCTTAGTTAAAAAACTAGAAGGAGCATAGCATTTCTATTTATATAAAACTTCAGGCTAAAACCTTCAAAGACAGAGTTAAACTTCTGCATAGAAAAACCCAGCCAAAGACTACCCCATGAGGCAAAAATCATCTAAGACTTACATCAAATCCTTGAAAAGCACATCTTCAGAAAAATTAATCTCTGCAATTAAGCAAAATCTATAATGAAGATCTTTTCAAGTGCTTGTTTCACTTCTTAAGAAAGTTTATTACTTTAGTTTCTTTTTCAAAGAAAAGTATATTTCCACACTACAAGTTTCCCTCTATTTCTTAAGGAATAAACTATCCACCCATCTCATCACAATTTATAGGGACAAAAAAAAAAAAGGAGATTGGGTGATGTATAAACTCAGGTGGGATTACTTAATTTGGGAATAACTATAAATACATCTTTAAATGCATTGCTAAAAAAACCCTATCAAACTTATTTTTCTTCTCTGCTAGTTGAAAAACTTCAATAGTATTTGATGGAACATCACTTAAGTAACTGTTGCAGTTAGCAAGTGGATCTAAGATACCAATAGAGTCTTTCTTTGCTTGTGAGGAGTTCAGTTAACGAGAAATTTAAAAAAAACCAAAACCAACAAAAGTCAGATGATCAGTAAAAATAAAGAATTTGAATTTTAGGGGTCTTAAGGCTGCTTATTAAAAGAGCACTTTTTATTTATGTAGTTGAGTGATACTGTCAGGAAACATTGCTAATATGTTGCTAAAGATTTCTTTTTTACAGCTATTTAGCTATTATGTGATGTAAAATATCTTCAGGCTAGGAAAATTTATTCTATTTTCAATTTAGGCAAGAACACCAGAAAAAAAAAAATCATCTATTTAGAAGGTTCAGAAATATACTATTGCAACTTCTAGCCATGCATCCATATCTTTCATGACGTAATGATATATGCCTTCAGCTATGCAAAAATTCCAATATGCTAAACTTTCTTATTTAAAGGTGCATTTCTAAAATATAATGTGTTTTATATGTATTATATGAATTAGGTTTTTTAACATAGTATGCTTTTTAAAGTCAACTAATGAGCATGAAAAAAATGAGTAGTATACTTCTACTGAGCTTTCCTAATGGGGATATGAAGCCTGCGAGGTTTTTAATAAACAAGTAAAAAAGAGTAGCAACAGTGCTCAGGTAAGAGTTATTATTGAAAAATCTTTCCTCATGGCTATGGATTTCCTCTAAAAAGATAGAAATAAAGATTATTTCCACTACAGATTGTAGCAGAAAAATAGTAGCTTTGGCAGAACAGGCTGCAGAAGAGGGAGGGGAGAGTCTAGGCTCAGGGATCTGCTTTCCTTCTCATGTGCTTTACTCTGGTTTATAGAAAACTCTGCATCTGAGGATGCAGCTGCATCTCTTTAAAATTCAGACAGTAAGCAGGCTTTCTCATATTGAAACAGAAAAGTGGGAATCAGTGTATCTAAAGAGAATATACTTTGGCTTGCTAGCTTTTAAACCAGCCTTTTCATTCACCCTTTTCCAGAGGGTTATGTTTTTCAGACAGGATAAACTTGTACCTATTGCCTTTCTGTTTGGCTTTCAGATAAAAACTATAAAAGAGACAGGTACAATGATAGAACTTGGGACTACATGTAGGCTACAACATACAGCCTACAAACATCACCTGGTTTTTATGTTCAATACATGATAAACAGTTACCTCAATTGGTAATCATTTTTTCAGTGCTTAAAAATTCATTCTCAAAAAGTAGATGTAATTTAGACAGTCACTATCTCTTTATCTCTCATGTTGTAAACCAGAGAATTTTATCCAGTTCTGATGTTTAAATACTTTTAAATTGCATCTATGATGTCCAACACCCAGCAGAGTTGCAAAACAAACAGATAATAATTTCAGGTTGAAATATACAAGGGGAAAAGACCAATTTATGAAGAGGAAGATCACATTTGCACGGACATACTTCAGATGATAAAATCAGGGGGAGTGTTACATTAAGAATTAGTAATAATGACATATCTAAATTTAAATTATACTGTCTGGAACATCGTTTTCTCTTCAGAGCCAGACTTATCCACAAAGATCTTAGGAAAGTGTAATGGTCATTAGAATTTAACCTATTTTCCCAACTCTACAAATTATGGTTTCTACTAATCAGGCAACCATTTAAGAAAGCCAGATTATGTAAATGAATTATTAATTTTGGCTTCAAGATAATTTATTTAATGAAGAGACTAGACCTGCAATGAATCAGCAGTTAGCCTTGTTATCAGAGATTTTTTTTTTCCCACTGATGGGAAGATGATGATAGACCAGAACCACTCTGCATAGAGTGGTCCTCCATGCAGTGACTGGTGTGATACCTGCTTCTGACCAGTTTTACAATAAAGGTTTGGCTACTGTCAAAAGAAGACCTTGGCTTGGCTGCTGCTCTGGTTCCTGTCACAATTTCTGCCAGTCAGTTCAGTCCCTGACATTTACTTCATGTAGCCAACAGAACTATGAAACTGGAAGATTAGTTACAGGACCTGGGTCCCTGCTATTTATTTTCCTTCATTTAAGTACTTGAAGCTCTGCAAGGATAATTTTAAAATATCCCATTGCCCTTTATAGAAAGAGACCTAAGAAGATGATTAACTCTTAAGAATGTATTGGATTGATACAATTTGATTTCAGTGTAACTTCAGCACATATTTAAAAATTAGCCATATTTGTGCATGCAAATACTTAGCCCTATAGCTCTATTAGAAGCAAACAGGATTTGTATATGTGAGCTGTCAGCTTATTTGATCTGTGCATTCACTCAAATGCTATTTGCATGCAAGTGCAATTACACATGTAAAGTGCAGAGAAAAATGAATCAAGCAAGTTTGGAACCTCTCAAAAAAAATTCACCCGTGGAGTATTTTAGACTAGACTCTTCTGAACAGCTATAAATTCTACTCAAATGTATTATACTTGCCAAGCATCCTCTCTGGAATTATACTGTGGAGGGAACACGGTCTATTAGTTTACAGATGATTTGGGCAGCTGAAACATTTGAGCTCTTCTCCAGTGTTTTCAGTCACACTGAGCAAAGTAAATGAACCTCTTTTGTTCCTTGTCTGTAAACAAAAGACTGAAAAATTAAAACAGAAGAGTGATTTCCACCCTCTGTTGATGCAACAAATAATTGTTGAACACTTAGTGGTTTCAGATTCTTATAAGAAAGAATAAGGATGAAGTAATACTAACAGTACGAATGTCATTAGACTCCAATAGTGTTAGCTGAGTGCAGCTGGTGCTGAGTCATGACACTGCATATATACCATTTCCTTGAATAAAGTATTAACCTACAAAACAGAGCTGCATTCTAGATCAGAGATTCCCCTTGGATGCCTTTTATATCTTTTCCCTAAATGTGCTTTTGATATGGGATCTACAAAACTCTAAATACGCTGCTGAAGCTGATATTATCATTTACCTCGTTAGGGCTGAGAACAGATTTTCTTCTGGTCACAGGGGACACAATGATCCCATGATGATTTTTTTGGATTATTTTTTTGAAGCATTCAACATTAACCTGCCAATGTCCTTACCAAAGTCCTGTCATGTTTTGTGTGTTCCTAGTTTTTGTTTGGACTATTCAATGTAACACCAGATTATTAAAGTGAACAGATTTAGTATCTTACTTAAGGCTGCTCATACTATTTATACTTAATATTGAACTTATCTGTCACTCCACTTTTTTCAAACCTTTTATTTTAAGTCATTAAAGTAAACATTTACCAAATCTATTAGGACTGTGGTTGCCATGAAAGAAAAAATGAGGGAATGCAATTATACTGGCAAAGCACCCCTATATGAGAATGTTTGTACTTCCACATAGAAGAATCGTGCACTAAAAATGATTCCAACACTGGTACTGCATACAGGCTCAAGTTACCACAAAACAAATGAAAATATTTGTAGGCCTCTGAAAAAAAGAAAACTATATTGTAACAGTGAAGGGAAACAAAAGAAAGGAAGATGCTTTCCAGAGCTAGGAGAAACTGATGTGTAATTTCAGTAGTGTTCTCTCCTGATAAAAGTAATTTTCCAGATAAAATACAGAAACTCTGACTCTCTTTGCCTAGAATAGTGTGTTCGTTCCCCAGAAGTAAAAAGCTGCTTGAGTAGCCCTGAATATGCTGTGCTCAATTCACCTAAGAATTGGACTGGAGTACTGTGTTATCAATAAGTTATCAAAGGTGACAGGATTTGATGCTGGTCTGGCATCTGCTAGGTAAATCAGTGGTGTAAAACTTTGTGCTCCCTTGAGTACAAAGGAAATAAAAATATAAAGATTTAAACGTAAAATCTAACAATTAATGCTGATCAAAACATGTTTTATTTGACTTTTAGTAGAGAATTTTAAATGATACTTATCTGTTCTAATAAGTAATGCAACAGAATCTACTAGACATTTACAGTCTGGATTAATTCTAGCTCATAACTTTGGATAACCTATGTGATATTTTGTTTTTTATTTTCTTAAGTGGACCAAGATGATCATCCTAAATTATACATGTAAATGTGACCAACTTTGTGAATATAGGAATATAGGATGCCTTTTTTTTTTCCTGGGTCATACTTTTCTCAGATATTGTTTCCATTCAAGTTTCATAACCAGGAATGCATTTTACAGTTGCTGAAGCAGCCACTTGTCCATATAAATTTTGTGCTTGCTTCTTGATAAATCTAGATATTGCCTTTTGATTGTAATAAAATTAAATCAGCTTACACAAACTGATGATCCTACTCCATAGTCCAATTTTTTACTTTAATTTTACATCCCCTCAAGGCTGTTTTATTACAAAATGAACCCTTTAGTATTTTTTTATGCTTCATATTCTGAATCATTGAACCAAGAACCTGTGATAAATTACTATTTTATGACACTTTGTCTTCAATTTTTGCAAGTAAATACTTCTAATTTGTTTAATATAAGTAATACATTATACAGATCTTGCTGTACTAAGGCTTCAGTAATTCAAAAAACCTTTGGCTGCTTCAGACAACCGAGGTATTGTGATGGCAACCAAAGCCACGACAGCTTTAGGATAGGTGGGGAGCATTCAGGGGAGGTGGCATGACCAATCTGGAGGTGGGGGTGCTTGGTTGCTATGGACAGTAACTGCCAGGAGGGTGGGAGACTTAAGCCATGCTTGTGACTCTGGCCCAGGCTGGTCCATCTAGCTGGCCTGTAGAAAGCAGAGGGAACTCTGCCCTCATGCAGCAGCAGCACTGCAGTTGAGAGCCTGTGTCGGCTGGTTGCCATCAAATGTTGTCTTTCCAAAGGCTTCTGACTTGGTACTACTACCTGCTCCCTACTAATATCACTACACTTTCATTCCAGAAACTTGCTTGGTCTGACCAAAAAAAATAAAATGAAAAGCCCCCTCCAATATGTCCAGTGGGTTTGCAGATTAAATGGCAGGAGGATCAAATGCACAGGCAACTACGGCGATGTCTTGTACAATCACCCAATACACATAATTTGGCTGGGCAAAGGAACCTGTATTTGGACTGCTCTTTGAAATCCTGAATGCTATGGTCCCTGAGTGATGCTTTTTCACAGTTTTTTGTCTTCATTTACAGTGTAGTAACGTTCTCTAGCATTAATGAAAACCATTTATTTGGGCCATCATTAGCATTTCAAAATAACCTGAAGCAATTACTGGTCTATTGGCCTGCAGAAATGGATCTGAAAATTGAACTCATGAACATTACTTAGAATACTTTGAATCACATCATAATGTTTCTTTCTATGGACCTGGTCATTAGTAATTTTAGATGCTTAACTACATGAGAAATAGCTCAACTCAAAACATCTGTCACTTAAACTCCCACATGAACTACTTGCCTATATAACCCATTTAACCAAATGACTGGAACCATGTTAGTGATACAGAAGAGACCTCGCTATGGTATATATTCTGTATAAAATCACAAAGAGTAAGCCAAAAGTGCAAGTTAATTTTTTTTTTCACTAATAGCCATTAACTACTCAAGTAATAATCCTATTCAAGCAAATCTACTCCATGGACACGTCATTTCTTTTTCATCCAAGCAATCCTTGCTGTGTAGTATGGAGAAGACTATGTTGTGAAGAGGACCCCTAATATCTATGAATCTATGAAAAGCTAATTATGTAACTATCTGTTTTTACAAATGTAAAAAACATTCTCATCTCAGTAGGTAGTTTTCTTTACTTTTTTAAGCTTCTCTTGATCCAAGTGTACATTTCTGGGTGACTCACAACACTTTGAATTAGAAAGGGTTAAACTTATCTAGCTTATGTTAGGCACATTCAGAAGACATTTATATATGTATATGCTACAGTTGTTTCCTTTTATAGTCAGCTATATCTGCACAATGCAACTGGCTTTACTCCAAGAGCAATCAAATACACAACACAGACATATATTTATTTTGATTTGTTTTTTCATATATTCATTTTTAAATAAAATAAAAAATTGCTCTCTGGAATCTGTGTCTGTTCTGGTTTACGAAGCCCAAATTACAAAAAATGGTATGAAATTTCAATGTAACACAAAATATGGACTTTGCTGAGAAAATATATAATCTTCTATTCAATGCTTTTGCTGTATTCTTAAGCATTTGTTAAGTTAGGAGGTCAATACAGAATTGAACCATTATGAATTTTATAGCAGTCAGAACCTCTTGGGTATTCTTTAATTTTTTAGGAATTAAAAATAACTAACTCTAGACCTCAAACAAACTGGTCAGAAAAGACAGCTGTCTGGTCTGGTTCTTTTCATAACCATAAAAATTCTACACAGAACAATGTCTCCAAAGGACGAGTGCTATTTGGTTGCAGTAGGCTTTATATATTAGGATTATTTATTAATATATATTTGTTATGAAAGACAATGTACATTAAATTTTTATATAAGCTTCCACTATCCACATAACAGATGTACTATCAGTTCAGTAACCTACTAAGCAATTGCTACTTCCTCACCTCCATCCTCTGCCCATGTCACAACTGTCAAGCTGAAGTACATACAGTCAAAGCCAAGTGTTCAGCCCCTGCAACTTCAGGATAAATGATCTCTGCAGTTGGTCAAAAGCCAGTCACTAAAGTTTACAATTCTTTTGAAAGCAGCCTAATATGCTTAACTTCATGCTAATACTGACATTTCCCTTTTTGAAGAGTACTTTTGGGTACATGTAAATTGTAGCAGGCACAGTAGGAGTCCCAACGGGGCTTGTTTGAGTCACCGGGGTTACACAAATTCCTTATTAGCTGTAGTCAAAATTGATGTACTCAGCACGATTAACTTGTAGCTCCATTACAAAAGTAAGTAAAAAGCAGAACAGCAGTTTAAACAGAAAAGGGTTTTTATAAAGGAAAATAAATGAAACCTTAAATAAATTGAAACAGGGAAAGGCATTTGCTTTAAGCCTGTTGTGATTACCCTGGTACAGAAACAAGTGTACTGTAAAATAAGATACATCATAACTCAGAAACTGTCAGTAAGCCTTAAATTCAGACTGTTGGGTCAGGCCAATTTCTGGGTTGCAAATAACAGTTATTGTCTTCTCCTGTTCAGTACAGGCATAACTTCTAACAGCAATAATCTGGTTCAGTTATTAACTGGACCTAAATTATGAGTTAGCAAAAATGTAATGAGATCCTGTTCTGTCTTTTTTAAATGATCAATGTATCTAATAATTTATTCACACATCATATTTATCCTCTCCTCTGAGTTATTCAACACTACCAAACCATCTGCGAAGACTGCAGAGATCCTGCTTTGATTAGTTATACATCCTTTTCTTGCCCTTTCTAATCTATAAAGTAACAGATCCAAGGTGAAATAAAGGACTAGTAAAATGATCTGTCCAAATCTGATACTTGTTAAATGTGTGATGAAACACCAGTTTTCAGTTCAAAGTAGGCCCTTCATAGTGTGAAGGCTATTTTAAAAAGTGTTGAGAATTTTTGTTCAGTATCCACAAAATACAATAATCATGAGAAGCAGAATCATGCTCTTGTGTGCATTTGTGCATGCAACAGGAGGAAGTTGATGCTTTGCTTTTACCAGCTTTATTTAGAATTTTCTGAGCATCCTAATGTATCGCTAACACCACTCAAGCTCAAGAACCTTTGTTAATTTAGCTACTTAAAATCATGTTTGTCTTTAAAATTTACTCCAACATAATGGGTCTCCAGTTTCCGATGCCATTTAGTTTCTCTGGGTCTGAAGCCTTAGGAATTCAAACTGGCCTTTTTCTTACTCAGACCAAATTGTCATGTGACTAGAAATTTTATAAGGCATTTAATAATTTCCAAAGGAACAAACACCTATTAAGTATTTTGAAATCTGCATCATGTAACAAGTTACTTTTTATCCAACGTTTAATATTTATGCCCCTTGGTGTATGGTAATATTAGTTACTCACTGGTATTCACAAAACTGAAGAAAACTTGTTTCTATGTAGTCCTTCCATTATATGGCATCAAAAAAAAAAGTGACGATGCATTCTCCTCCTTCTGTGGGGGAAAACAATCTTAACTGGTAGCTCTAAGTTCAAGAATAATGTAACAAGATTTGCTATCCATAAATTCTGTCAGAACACTTAGCAACTTCTTTTATGAAAAATGAAATACTTGTTGCCTGTCTTTTTCCAAGGCACTACAAAGATTTTCTATCCAAATTGCAGTAAAATTAATGGGTACTCATTCTGGCAAAGTTTTAATTAAAAACCAGTATGCAGCAGCATGAGGGGTGAAGGAAGACATACAAAGTATGGTCAAATATGTTGACTGCAGTTTTTTATACACCTCATGTCATGAGTGGGTTTAATTGCTCATAGAGAGGATATTAACATTTTTACCAATCCAAACAAAAAGCAAATTAATTAGTGCCATGAGAGAATAATTACCAGATCGTCCACAGGTAGTTATGCAGCTAATGACCTGAAGATGGGAGTGTAATTAAAGCCTTTACTCACAGGCTTCACTCACTATAATATCTTTTCCTGTCTCTTCATTTATGTTCTATTCATTAAAACTGTACAGATCATTAACTCATTAATAACTGCAGAATGCAAATGCAGTGAGGTGGTGTGAATTTAATGTCTCCTTGGTTGTGAACTATGTTCCAATACTGTGGTGATAATTTTTTACAACGGCTATTAGAGTGGTTCTGTCAATGAAAGAAGCTCCTCAAAAGAAAAAAACAAAACAAAACAAAAACAGACAGCAGGAATTAATATTTCACTGTTAAAAAGCAAACCCAGCTACCAGAAAAGTAAGGGAATGAAGCAGTATTCCAAAAGATACATTTCAAAATGTTATTTTTTCTTCTTCCTTGAACTAAAGGGCTGTTTTTAAAGGTACTATATTGCTCTTTTTCCCTTTTGCCATATAGGAAAAACTACCTGTATCTTTTCACAGATACTATCCTATTAAGAGAACTTTGAGAACTATGGAGAAAGGCTAGGCAGAAAAACTTGTGTTAAAAATAGAATGATTTATGCATAATAATCACCTGCATAATATAAGGTGTCAAAAGGTTTTCTTCTCAAATCTAAGACCTGCTTGGATCTGTTCAAGAGAAGCACCCTGCTGCCTCCACTTAAATCACTGAAAACCTTTTCAGTTCAGAACTAATAGTAAAAGATCTCATAAAGAGAACAGTGTTTCAGAGCTATTTGATTTCCTCTTGTTGTTAAAAGTCCCTTTGAGGCCATGAGATAGACAACTTCTAGTGAGAAGGATGGCCCTTACAGGTGGGTTCAAGGACCTGTGCTCAGTGCTTGGCTATGCTATGTTTCTTCTGGGCATCTTTGCTCTTGAGGGCCAGAATTTCCAAAGAGCTCCTCTCCTACTGTCCACCACTGCTTAATGGGAGGTCTTTGTGTACTTTTTTGGGTAACTTCATTTTTGCTATGCCTCAAATTCCAATCTTTATAGGGAAATTACAGGTTTTCCTCTGTCTTGCAACAAAGATTTTCTCAGTGGCAGAAAAATAGTAAGAGGTGGAGAGCTTATGGAGCTACTGCCATAGTAATGAGATCCTAACTTCAGCATTTTGCTTTATGTAGTGTAACATACCTAGGGTGCACTATATACAGCTGTTACTCATAATTTAGTCATTGATAGGTCAACAGTTCACCCAGATCAAACTACTAGCCTTTTTCTAGGCAGTTCAGTTAGTTTTAAAGATTACTATACTTTTACAAGTATCATAGCAGAAAAGTTAATTAACAGGGCACTTAATCACATTTTTGGGCACCAATACATCAGATATAGATGTCACTTTCATTAATATCCTCCGATATTTGCATTTCTCAAGACTCTGTAAAAGTACTGTTAATGGACTTGAGAAGAAGAAATCATTTTCTTGCTGAACTGAGCCTGTGTGATTAAGTGCTCAGTTGCCGTTAACAAATGAATGCAACAACCTTTAAATCCTTTCCATACAGACAAATTAATGTATTTCTCATAATAATATTGCTGGAAATCTAGACAGGACAGTGCATCTTTGTGACTTTCCCTGCATGAGTCAGATTTACAACGAAGTACTGAAAAAAAGAAAGGGCTGTGATGACAAGTTGATAAACAAGTTAAAATAATGTAATTTTCACTGTGTCATTTGTATGCTGTCAGAGTACATATAATTCCAAAAAATTACCATGGGTAAATCCATTATAGGTCTGCTAAGTAGTGCTGCTGGGTACATTGAGTCCTGATGCCTCATCATGCTTTATACCCGTTAGCAATTTGCATGGCAGAGCTACATAGCTCTTAACTGAAAGATGAAAGTCACACTTCCTACTCCAGTAGTGCTGACATTTAAATTTGATGTCAATGTTGCAGTCTCATCCTAATTTCAAAATCCCTTGTGCTAATAGTGCTTAAGCTTTAATTGCACATTTAATCATAAGAATTACAGAATCACTCTGGTAACTTAGAAAAAAAATGCAATGGATGTAGAAACCAAAATAAATGAAATCAGAAAGACAAATAAAATAAGTAATTTTCTATTTTACAGAAAATGTTAAACATGTTTTTCAACAAATCATCACAAATGGTGAAATATAAGAACACCATAAATATCACCTTAATGTGGCTAAATGTTGTGTACTTGCTGTAATTAAATACCTAAAATTTGGCTGTTTATCTACAATTCTAAAGTGACTAAGGGACTTAACTGCCATCACCTAAACCCAAGTAATGGACATGAAGTTTTCTGTGGCTGCCTGTTTTTTTTTAAAGGTTTGTATACCAAAAAAACAAACAAACAAACAAACAAACAAACAAATAAAAAAACCCACCAAACCCCATTCCAGCAAAATACATAGAAAGCTTTGAAGGAAAAGATATATATTTTAACAAGGTAATTAAAATACTTGGTCTCAAACAGAAAACTAAATTGTATCTACAGACTCCCTGATCTAACACTTCAAGACTATCAATGAACTTGCCAAATGACTACAGTCACCATGGATATAAATGTTACAAAGTTTGTGAAATAATGAACATAAACTTAAAGGTAAAATTGTAAAGAATGTCAGGACAGCAATTTATATGTCAGTGCAGTGATCTCAAGTACCTTTACTATTTTGAAAAAAAGTAAAAATAAGATTTTCAACCAAAGCCCACAGACATTAGAGAAAGTCTGATTACATGTCTTCCTGGTAACACAATCTTTTCTGACACTTCTTTATCCAGTGAATGTCTTTTTGTTAGGTCCGTTATGCCTAAAAAAATTATACCCTCATTTAATAATTATGCTGCCAGATACTATCATACTGTTAGAACTGGGCAAAAATAGACCTCACTTTTCAGAAAAGTTGCTCTTTTCTCACTGTCATTTACTCATAAGAACTTTAAAAGCTTTTTTTAAAGAATCCAAAAGTATGAAAATGGTCTAGTGGCTGATGAAAGACATAATCTAATCCTGTTTCTGACAGAATAGGTTTGCTTTTGTATTCACCTAAATTCTACAGTCTATGCTCAGAAAATTGATTCAACTGATTCTAGTTTAATTGTTGTCAAAATCAAATTGATATTATGTGAAAAAATAAAAGTGGAAAATTAAGATGCTCTTGAGAACAAAAACTGTATGTTCATGAATTGGAAGCAGAAACTACCAATTTTTGATACTCCTGATCATTACAATTGTTGCCATAGGCATTGAAGATGGCAGCACAAAAGCAAAGAGAAGCTCAAGGTGCAGAGCAACTCTGGATTACAGTAAGACTAAAAAAAATTAGAAGTCTTTAAGACATGAGTTGTCTTTCAGGCCTAAGAGGTGCCTGGTGACATCTGAAGGGACTTCTCTGATAAGTATCACACTGTATTTTGCTGCATCTTGAGACACTGCAATAATTAATGTAATTATAGTGATAAATACTCTTGAATAGTGATAAATACTCATGCAAGACAACACTGTGTTGCCTTGCATCTTGGGTCATCAAATTCTGAAAAGTCCAGTGTGTGAACAGCTTTTATTTTTTTCCATGATCAGGTGTTAAGTCAGAAAATCTTGGAACCTCTGCCTTGTGAACCTGTCAGTTTTCAGTACCATTTGCTTTGCTATCAGTGATGGTTGCTGGTCAGACCAAAGCATCCCGACATGAACTGCCAACAACAGCATGTCCTCTTTGCTGTCGATAGTTTCCAGCTATGCTGCCATCAAGGTCATGTTTCCTGATGTTGTGCTTCAGGATTTCTTTAAAGATTTTCATCTGACTGTTTTGCCCATTCAACTTTGAGTTCGCCACATAACATCTGACTTGTCAATCTTCTAAAAGTATTGTCTTCCATTCCAGATGCAAGACTGGCCCAGAGAAATGTGCTGTAATGATGAAGGTTTCAGCTCCCTGGATGACTGCTATGCTCTAAATGATTTAAAAGAAAACTTCTTGCTACCTTGAATGCACAGTCTGGTAAGCAGCTGAAATCTCTCCTGAGTGTATCAGCATCAGAGCATTATCAGTTCCAAATCTGTGATGCCTCATATAGAAATTAGATTAGAGTATCCACATTGCAGGCCTTTAATTTAATCTAAAGACCGTTACCATATTGTTTCCAAGCTTTATTTCTTAAACAAAACCAGAGAAGATGGACAGGCTGTGCTAATGGTATTTGACAGTCTTTTGTCCAAGAGAACACACTCCAATAATGTATTTCCAAAATAGCAAAAATTTTCATGGATAACATATGTTATGAATTAAAATGACTAATGGCAGGCTGTATACAAAATGACACATATAATGCTCTTTTTCTCCAAGCTTATTACAAGTCCATACCTCTCAAACCAAGCTCATAATCAGCTTTGTGATTTTCTATCTACGTGCTTGCTTCTGTGGGGCAGCGATCAGCAAATCAATCTGATTCAGTGCTTGTAGAACTTCATAGTCTGTTCAGCTGCGTTCACCAATCAGTGCTGGCTCACTGATGGTATCAGGATCAGCTTACACCATCTGCCAGACTTTCTGTCACAGAACAATCTCACCATACTGTCACTGCTACTCAACTTGCTGCAGATGCTTTCCTGACTAGCATCTGATTCTGTCTCTGGTTGCATTCTTGAGAAACAATCCTCTGGCATGCTAAAACCCCAGGGCTCCTGAAGAAATTTTACAGGTGCTTTGAATTTTTATTGAGGGTTTTTTTTTTTTGCAACCTAAATTGCAGATCTTTGTGAAAGTCCAGGTCTTGGCAGCGTCAAATGCTTTGGTTAAATTTCCTGATAAGAAATGGAACAGACATGCTATTCCATACTTCTCTGACAAATACCTCACTGTCTGCTTCTCTGCATTTTAACCTAAATCATATATCAAATAGCACATGCTGGACTATATTATTCTGAAGATAGCACTCTAGTTGTACGGTATCCAAGGTAGAATTCTTTTTGTCAGAGATAATGAAAATGGCATTTTTAAAATCCTCTCCTTTGTTTTCCATTTCGAGGGGACAAAGCAAGCCCTAAGACAGCATTCTGGAGGAGTAGAGAGACACATACAAGTAACAGAGACTGGTGGCAGGTTGTGTTTAATAGACCTGTGTATCTATTCATCACTTCATCCATTTGATTCATTCTTAGTATTTGTCAATGTTTTTACTGACTCTGAACATACCTGTCGCCCTTTACTAGGTCTTTTATTTCCTCTGACAGCCCAGCAGAACATCAAAATGAAAAGTTTTAGTATTATTTATAGAATTTAGGCATAGATCCCCCTAACATTACCCAAAGCTCCACCCTCTACTTGGGTTAAGTATGAAATAGGTTTTATTTGAGTACCTGTTCAGCCCAGTTTTTCATACAGAACCCTGATTCTACATCAGTCCTTTTCTTCCGTGCTTTTTTGGTGACCCTTTATAAATCAATCATTCAGAGCTCAGTTTTGCTCTGACACCCATGAGCTATGAAGTCATCAGGAACTTGCAGACATCAATCAGGTAGCCAAGGCTCATTGTGCATTCATTGTTCATGCAACAATGGTTTGAGATAGAAACTCATAAAACATGACACAATCTCTACAAGCAGTAGGATACTACACTCTTGGCAACAACAACACACCTTGTTATTTTTAAAGGTCAGTGAATGAGACTGCACACAAAATTCAGAGGTATTAACGCAGCTAATGGTTCACTCACTGTTTTGGTCCCTATCTGGCTGTAAATATAAAAGAAAATATATACAGTAAAAAAAAAAACCACTATTTGCATCATCTGTTATCTGCTACAGCTTAGTACTTGCAACTCTCACCAATTTCTGGCAGTGGAAGATGTTCAGCATTTGTAAATACCAAACAACTCTCTCCTCTGTTTACACAGAACTGAGCTCCTGGTCTGGGAGCAAATCCTTAGCATCACTCAGAAAAGGACCTAGGTCACAAGCTCATGTGTAAAGCTCTTGCATAGTCTATGTATTACATACTCTATGTAATACAAATTAAGCAGCCTATGTTCTTTCCCCAAATAGGAAGAAGTCTGCAACTAGCCAACCAGAAGGGCATATAGAGCTTGGCTTTCACACAGCTTTGATCTCCTGCTGAGACCAGCCAGGCCAAACATGGTACTATAGGACCAGAATACAGTATTCAAATTCCTGTCCAGGGTTTTGAAAAACTTTGGACTTATTGGATATAAGTAATGCAAAATTAATTTTTTTTTAATATATGCACAATATATCTGATGCAGCCAAGAACACTTCTGTTTAGTGCAGATGTACAGAGCTTCCCACAAAAGCTGGACTTATTGTGCAGTTCTTCAGCACAGATACCTCTGAGCAACAACAAGCATCTCCACTTACACTGGAAATTGTCTGAGACCATCAAACATACGGCAGCGCAGTGAGAGCTCCTGGGTGCATCCTCTACTGTCTCAACGTTGCCATCTGCTTGTTCTGTCAGGTCAGACACAAACTCTTCAGAAAACTACAGGACAATTGTTTTCCACCAGAAAGAGGAGACATCCAATACCATCAGCCATACATCAGACTTGCTTTTTTGTTGTTGTTGTTTTTTCTTTTATAATTGAAAAAGGTAACACCTAAACTTGACATGGTTCCTTGTGATAAAAACAAAGCTCTGTATTTGTATTCTGGTAGTCTTGCAAAAAAAAGAGTAAGAGCAGCATCAATCAATTCTGTTGCCCTAGAAGTTAAAAGCAGGCTGAAGAATGGACAGTTCCAGCACTATTCTGGTCCAACTAATTATTTAAACACTTAAATAATTTTAAAGAATGACATAAAGAAAAATATTAACTGTCACTTTGAACATAAATGTTTTATTTGGATTATGCAGTATAAGAAAATAAAATTACATCCTTGCTTTCAGAATTAACTAGTGAGCTCTGAAAACACCCTTTTTGCTTTGCACTTGCCACTCTGTGTATCAATCAAATAACTCTTAAATCTCATCAAATGAACTCCCAAAGTCATTGAAGGGATAACAAACTAGGTTACAACACTCGTCTGGTATACAGTTAAATGTCTTTCATATATCTTTAAGTGGTTATTAATCTCTGAATTAGTTTAGAATACATTAACCTTCAAGGTAAATTAGATCAATCAAGAAAATGACTCACAAGACTAGGTCTATCTTTTTTGCTCAAATTCACAGCGTGTGCCAAGAATATAAGAGCAGTGTGGAGAAAGCAAATGCAGTTTTTCCCTGAAAGTATGACATTAATCATGGATTTGGGCTGGACATTCATATGCTTATGGATAAAGTTGTTCCTTAGGATAGGAGGAATCAATGACCAGAGGAGAACAAAATGTTTACAATTGTGCTAAAGCAGAATTAGGCTGTGAATGCAGAAACACAGGAAGCCTGTGAAAATTAGGTGTAATCATAACCTCAGCTCAATTTATTTTCCACTCTGGGTTTATTTTAGCCTTCTTTAATTATATAAGTGTCTGAAAAGCTTATTCCATTCATTTTGCATATGGCAAACAGTCCAGACTTTTGACACATTCTGCCTCAAAATTACCTCAGTCTTCCAACTCTTTTGACTTCAGATCTTACAGAAAATAGTCATGTGGGACTGGACTACCATGACAGTTGCTATACATGATACAGAATCACAGAATCATAGCAATGTCTGGGTTGAAAGGGACATCTAGTCCAACCCCCCTGCTGAGAGCAGGGACATACACTATGCATTGTTCTAAGAACCTATGAATTCTATGCTTAGCCACCATTTTTTAAAGGAATGTGAGAATATTAGCACCAAGTAGCCTCATGCCCAGTGGTTTTTAATGTGAGTGACTGCTGGTGAAAGCTTTGTGGTGGTTTAAGCTAATGATTTCTTTTGCTGTTGCAAAATGCCATGCATAGTTTTCCTGGCTTAGCTGACAAGTGGTAAGTCAGTAAGACAAACTCAGGCTCTTATGTTTGTGAGGAGTTAACTATTTCTACAGGATACTGATGATCACACCAGTGATCAGTGTCACTATGTATAATACTGTATTACAAATTTATGCTTAAAATCCCTCACTATGAGAAGTGTCTGTATGAGGTGCACAACTTCAGCTGTAGTTAGTGAAGCACAGCTTCTGTGCACACTCATAGCACACAAAAAAACTGAAGGAAATTGGTATCTTGAAAACCATTCCTTTAGCTGGCAAGGGAGTTATATTAAAACTTCAAAGACTGCAGTTTGCTTTGACATCAGAATATCTAGAAGCATGAGATTTATTGTGCTGACAGATGACACATTAAGACTTGATGTGCTGCTTTATGAATGGACCAAAAAAATCTAAAACATAAATCAGACCAACTTTTAATACCAGTATAGTGTGATCCAAGGTAAAAGAAATACAGATAGAACTCTCAAAAGTGAGATCTCAGAGCATGATGGAAAGGAAGTAATACTGAATACAGGCTCTGTTTTGCAGATACTGCATATTAAACACCTGACTTTGGAAAGCATTTTGCTGTTCTCAAACTTCTGAAATATTCATATAGTCCTGCTGTTTTCAGTGACTCTGCTTACAGGCTGGGCTTACATGCACTTTGGGCCTTTGGTGGACCAGAATCTAAGGAATGGAGCCTGAATTTCTTGCCTCTGGGGCACAATATGATATTAACCCAAGTAGTCTCATCTAAACCATTCCTCCAGGTCACCATTTCTTTCCATCAAGGCCAATAGCATGTTATGTAAATCAGGTTATGCCAGCCACAGATGAACAAGATGAACAAGTCTCTCTGTCTTAGTGCACCCTGCCACTGTGCCACAGAAGTCCCACTGAGCAGAGTGAAAGGGAGCCAAGGGTCTGTGCCATGGTTGGCTGCACAGAGTCACATTGGTTAAGAATTTCATCACAGGGTGGTGAACTCCAAAGTAGAAGAGAAAGACCTAGCAGCTACCACAACCAGTTCAGCTTCTGTTGAGCCTGTATTTACAGACTTTTGAGACCTTGTTTTGGGGCAGATCTCCAGACTATTGCAGCCATTCAGTCATCAGGGCCACAAAAAACTATTCCTCAGCTCTTCCATTCTGAGCTGTTTTGCACCTGCTGGGATAATGTTCCTACTTCATCTTAATTGCAGAGAACTGAGTAAAAGCTTTGTCCTTGTGCATGTAGGAATAAAGACAGCATTTCAGCAAGCCTGATGCAATTAAATGCAAGCCTGAATGTGCATGCTGTAATTAAAAATAGGTCTGTTTCTTTAAAACAAACCAGTTTTAATTGGGATTCTAATTGAAAGCCTATTAAATATAGTGATAAATGCTATCTAAAAGATTATTTAAAATCTTGACACCTACATGATGCTTTACAAAGCTCTGAAAATGCTAATTCACCTGTGCATTAGCTAAGACAGGCAAGTAAATACAACTAGTTATTCTGAGAAGGAGAGAAATAACTTTTTTTTTTTTTAATGTATTAAAAACTTCCAAGAACATCCAAATTTTGGTAAAATGTTCAAACAAAAACTTTTTTTTTTTTTCCTATTCTCATAGCAACCAGTAAAAATGAACAGTTACTGAGTGCTGTCCTGAAATCCCCTGTGCTTGTGATAGTGTCAGAAAGGCCACATCAGCTTAGTTTAAAGTTGTTCAAGCTGTTGTCATTGCTTTGAGAGAAATCCACTGTGGTCAAAAGAAAGGTCAAGAACAGAGCTAACCTAAGGCAACATTTTCTTTGTGTAGCCCCCAGCCTGGAGAAATGTTGCCCTGACTTCCTCAATCAGACATGTTATAGTTGTGATTTTTTACATAGAACAGAAGAAAATCTTTGGTCAATAACACTGAAGTGTCATATCTATCTGGAGATTATTTTTTTTCTCTCCTGTGTTAATTGTTGTTATGCCTTCAAACATGAAGTCAATGACAAGAGTTGGACTGCCTGTTGATGGTAAGTATGCTCTGCAGTTCCACAGGGACTTTTAACACTCACCTCAGAGAATCTGGTGCTGTTCCTCTGGAGGTTGCCACTGTGAATGAGTTTGTTTTCAGGAATACTAGCTATAAAAAAAACCAAATTCAAAGCAAATACAGGAATACAGACAGAAATCAAACATCAGATGAAAAAGCAAAGTCATTTTAGCTAAAATCCTGATTCTAATCAACTTCATGGTTGCTATCATAGAATTGCTGAGGTTGAAGAAGAGCATTGTGTCCAATCATTAACCTGGTACTGCCAGGTCACCACTATAGCATGTCCCTATCACCACAGCATGACAGTTGTGTCCAATCAAACAGACTATGATTATCTGACAGCAATATAAGCAACCTATGAAAGAAAACCAGCAAAATCATGGAGCTTAAACTTCTCTCAGTTTATATATCACACTGCACTCAAAAGGATATGCTCTGCATGCCTGAATACTTGTCTGTCTTCTATGTTTATGAAGTAGTTCAGATATAACAAAACACAGTTTGAACATCCTTTGGAAAGTAAACCCAAAAGGATCAGTGTATAAATGTCCGTATGTCTGTCTGTACCTTTCTTCCTCTTTTAATGACTGCTGTACCTAGCAGGCTCTGGCTAAACACCAGGCATCCAAACCCCCAGCTCTTCCAAATATACTTTCATGCTCAAAATCCAGCTTTTCTCAGTTCACACAACTGGCTAGTTGAAACCAGGACAACTACAGGCACATTATGCCTTTAGCATAGACAGGAGGTCCCAGCTGTCTGGCTCTGTTCTACTCACACTGTTACAACAGGGAAAGAATTTTCCTCTCCTTAGGGACTAAGACACAACCATGACTTTCTGGTTGACCATTTTGCCAGCACTAGGGTAGCTGCAGTTTTAGCTGCAATCACTGTACTATATACTGCTATGGAAAACTGAGATAAGTATTCTAAATATCTGCCTCACAGAGAACAGATGAAATAAGATTAGCTCTTTTTTAAAAGGCAGGATAAAAGGAGATGAGAGAGAATAAAGACATTTACTCCAATGAGCCACTGAAAATTCACCTCTTCACCTGAACAATTACTTGTGATACTCTCTGAAATACTAGTGTCACTCCAAGGGGTTTATCACTTGAAGTGGCATTTCTGTGGTAATCAGTACTGCAACAATAATATCTTCCAAGCTTTTAAATGTTCTAATAAAGCTTAGTATCATTAATCAGGGAAGGAACAGTTGTAGGCTTTACTGTATTTTTAATTTCATTATCTTTATAAAATGGTTGTGTTCTTTCTTCTCACAGAAATGCTGCTTGCCTTTTGATTGTACCCCTTTTTAAGCTACAGAGAAGAAAAAAAAAAGAGTAATGACATGTACTTTCTCATTATCCATTTGTGAAAAATACTAAAATCTTAAAAATTTTATTGCAGAGACATAAAAAATACACACATAGGACTGTCACCTTTTTTTTCCCCCACAATCTCTCATTTTCCCTGTTCTCTGAAGAACAATTACTGGTTTTGTTCTAAATCAGTATTTATCACAGGCTTTGGTTTTATTTTTGAGTCAAATTTTTTAACAAAGTCTAGAAAAAATGTAAACTATTTCCTTCATCACATTCAACTGTTTCAGACTTTGAATTGAGGACATTTGCTTCTACTAAGGCAGAGATCTCTGCACGTGTTCTGACATTCACCACATTATAGATAGCACTAAAATTGGTTTAATTCACTTCCTTCCTCTAGCCTAATGTGTCTGGGGTACTCACTAACAGTTTAGCAGACAAGAGTCAACTCTAATTCTTCACAACTGAAATGTTAACCATGGGGATGAGTGGGCAGATTGTTAAGGGTTTCCTGCTCCCCACTGCTGTTTCTGTAATGGCCAAGACAGCAAAGCTGTTTCAGACATATAAAAGGCTTGGATGTCTGAACACATCATCAGTCCCTGTTCTCAAACACTGTCACAAGACTCCAAGTAAACTCTAAAATTCCACATCTTGATAAAAGGCTAAAGGGCACCCCACAGCTTGCTCTGGGTGGGAGAAAGTTCCAGTGCTGTGAGAGTCAGTGACTGTTAATAAAGGTGCTAACACAAAAAAAATCCCAATAGACACCACAGGAAACAAAAATGAAACTTAATTTCTCATTCTGTTTCCACCCCTAATTTCATACACAGTGATTTTGCACAAATGCAACAGCAATGAATTCAGGAAGCCTGTCCAAATACACATAAAAATGAAGCTTAGGTGTTTTTCCAAAGCATTGTTGGTTTTCCACGTGTGCTTCAGAATCCCTTTAAGAAAAAGCTAGAAAGGAACTCATAAATGCACTGTGCAGAGACAACCCTCTTGCACTTCTGTTGTCTATAAAATAGAGTATAGGCATTTCAAACACTGCTGGTGTCACCTTTTCCCAGCAAGCTATAAGTTGGTCCTTAGATCTTCCTTCCTCCATTGCTTCCAAACAATCCGTAACAGCTGTGAAATGGAAATCATCCTGGGTTGGGGTTTTTTGAGTTGTCACAAATTTCCATGTTTGCTTTGTACCTTAAATAAATTGTTCCTGCATAATTATACAGGCTACTATAGCTCATTAATTCAGTTCTATCTCACAACCAGAAGGTTGAGACAGCAGCAGATTCAAAGCTGAACTAGAACTTTCTCCTTTCATTGTGATGATTAACAGAATAGAATGTGACACAAGGTGGTTCATATAATTGAGCTGGGTGTAAGGGCTACTTTGATGCATAATAACCAACCTGGTGGCCTTATTTGAAAAATAGTATCAAATAAACTTTGCCTTACACATGACTGAAGAGGGAGGCACTGGAAAGAGCTGAGATTTTTCAGACTTCTTACATTTATAGCCAATCTTTCTTATTTGCTCCTTTCAGAATTCATTATGGATAAGGCAAACTGAATTCTTTTGGCTCTGAATTAATAACTTTTTTTATTTTGCATTACTTTAATTCTATTAACTTGCCTTTTTTTTTATTTGCAAATGGAATTAATTACCTTAGCATCTATATACCTCCATTAAATGAACTATGAACATTTCAACATGAAGCTACAGATCACCATGTAAGCAAACTAAGAGCCTAAATGTGTATTTTACAGCATGCTAGGAAGTATGTTGATTATAGCTGAGCCTGATCCAGAGCTCATTACCAATGTATCAGATCTACTGAGGGGTAAAAAGCAAACTTTGTATTCATTTCAGTACAAAGGACAAATGAAAATAGCAGCTTACAGACAAATTACTTTGAAAAATTTCCTAACTTTTATATCAATTTTGACATCAAGAAGAACTTTACCTTTGAAATAAGAGGGAATAACCAGCTTTTAAAGAGCAGAGGGAAAGAACCTGTGATCTTCCTCCTACATGTCCTGTTTAGTATAAAGAAAGGTTTGCAAGCTATTCATAATTGACATGAAACTCAGGAAATTCTTGAGATAATCCTATGCTAACCATAAAGCTGCTGCATGTTGTCATAGCAACAGGCATAAGTTGAAACTTCACAGTATTAAATACATCTTTGCTTTGATAAAAATGAAATGCAATTTTATTTTATTAGATGCTTGTCATAACAAATATAACAGCAATAAAATTGTGTGGCATGAAGTTCTGGCCAGTAATAATAAATTGCAGTCAACCTGATGTGTAATTCTTGTGCTGATGTCACCCAACAGCATTATAAATCATGCAGCTATTTAGCAGTCTGTTGTCTGAAAATCAAAAGCCCAAGCTAGATGTAAAAGAAATGCAAAGCACCACCCAAGTGTCACTTACAGTACACGTGGCTGAAATGTACAATACTGGCTGGGGAGCATTTGAATCAGTATAAAAGTTCCACATCTCACTTGAGATAAAGTTGGCTACCACAGAAGTAACATTAACATATACATGAAATATTGGGGTTTTTAGCTTTGTTCCTGACAGCTACTGTATCCAATGCAAATCTGCCTATAAACTTGCATTTTGAGGCTCTTTGTTACCTTTTATTCAAGAATTTAAAGAATAAAAACAAGAAGCCCACAACCAAGCAACCCACATTGCCTACAGCATATCACGTATACAATTTTTCACCCCATAGTATTTTATAGCTGCAAAAATGAGGTGCCAGTGAAGCAACTGTATAGGTGACCATGAGTGCTACTATGTGCTCCTCAGCCACTAATAAATCTCATTATCTTCCTGATGGCAACATTACACAGGAATAAACTGAAAGGAGGACAACCTGGGAGAGAGTAACTGTAAAATCCCTGCACCAGTGATCTCACAGTAACATCCACAAGCAGTCATACAGCTGCTTCATATTGCTAATGTCCAGAGCTGGAGGATGAAGAGAACAGAATGAAAAACATCTTCAACTGTAGCTCCACCACATGTTGTAGAAAAAAAAAAAAAGTAGCTAGTAAAATAAGTTCTAGTTGGTTTTGCTACCACTTTCATAAAATGAAGTATCATAACCATAATAAAATGTATAATGATGACCAAAACTCTTCTACAGTGAAGTCTATTTTGCTCCTTTAAAAAAAAAAAGGTTTTTTATTTATTTGCATATGTGCTGTAGGAGCATTTCCTGCACAGTGCATGGTGTACCAATCCAGGCCCATCTGCTTACATGGTCTGTATGTAGTTGTGTACTCCTGCCTTGCTTCTATAAGCCTACCAGATTTACTCTCTGGCAGTGGGAAAAGTAGTTGCAGATGGGAGAAGGAGATACAAGAAATGCTGTAGAGTTTCAAGAGGCCTGTCTTCATGAAGGATCTTGGCCCCAAACATGAAAAAAACCCAGTTTGCAAACATTTCTCTCTGCAGAATAGTTACAGATACAGCAAGGACTTTGCAGGACTGCAAACACTGACTTGGAGTGAGATGTTTGTGTTAATGTACCTAACCCTGTAGCTGAGCATCCCAAACACACCCACTGCCCCTCTTTTCAAGAACATCAATTATCATCATGTATTTGTCTTGGGTAGCACATACATTAAAAACATATGAACACTTATTTAAGCCTGACAAAGGAGAGACAAGTCTTTGAACACTTCCCCAGAGGCAGTTTGAAAGCACAGACACATTAACAGTGGTGCTGGGAGACACTTTCAAAAGCAAACTACAGCTTTTATGGATGAACTTTTAACTCAAATATTAAGAAACTAGAGAATAAAGAGCTTTCATGACAGAAATGGAAGTTTTATTATTTTCCACCAAAGTGTTAATAAAAAACAGTTTTTGGTATAGAGCTACCATCAATCCTCAGCAATGTGTGCCAGGATTAATAATTTTTATCATTGTTGATTTTCTATCGTGGACCTAAAGGCAGTCAGATTTTGTACTGTACCTCTGTGTTACAATACCTAACATACAGTAAAACTTCAAGTGTATATATAATTTGAAAAGAAAAAAGATGCAACTTTATAGCACAGCACTGTAAATCTGGTGTGCACAACCCTATTAGCTGCAGTTAACAAGGCAAGAAAGTCATCCAAACATGACAACACCTCCTGTGCTGTGCTTCAAGGGGGAAAACTTCACACAATCTAAAAATCCACTAGACATGTTTTATTCCCCCATTTGTGCTGGGGTGTGTGAAGTTCTCCTAACAGCTTAAGGAAATGGCCAGGTGTAGTACCAGCCAGGCCTGGATTTCCACATCAAATACATCTTCTCTCTCCTCTCCATGGTACAAGTGGTAACAATGCCAGAGCAGTGGTCATCCTGAAGCAATCCTGATGAATTTGGATTACAACCCTGCAGCCCAGCACTCCGTGTCTCCAAATGCAGGGTTTGCTGACATGAGTACAGAGGGCCAACTATGATATCTGCAGTTTAGCAACTGAGATCAAAGTCACACTATGCTAACCAGCTTTGAAGTGCAACAGCAAAAGATTTTTGTCAATCTGCAGTAAATGGCAGATTTCTATTCATGATGATAATTTTTATTACATCTCTAACAGTGGGATGCAGTCTCCCTTAACTGTAAACCTGTTTCATCTCCTGCTGAGGGAATCCTTCAAAGCCATTTCTGCCTGTTTGCTGCACTGTGTTTTTTCCACTTCCATCAGAAGCTAACATTTAATTACAAAATAATTTGGTTTACTCTATGACTCATACAATCAATAAAAGGGCATACTTGGTTGTAAATAATTTCTGTCAGGACTTATCATGCCTAAATACATCCACTTTTTTTTTCTCTTTCATGAATCAGACTATTAGAATAACATTAGATAAATTATCTGAACCACTGACTCATGCAAACTATTTAATTCTGTTGCTCCTACAGAAAATATGGCTTCAGTATTCAACACTCAATCTCATTTTACTTTTTGAAGTGATAGTTAATACTACAAAATTATCTGCACTTTGTCTACATACCACTTCCTATAATTACCAAATAATTATCAACCACATGTACATTATGGAGTGCAATGGTATCCAAGGACATTCCATACAATAGCAATGATGAAGGCTCCAGTGGAGAAGGTTATGCTAGAGATCATCAGATGGAAAACATTCTTATATCTGCTGACAAGATAAAGAATACAAAGAAGCCTCTGAAAATATGTTGAGTTCAATAATTGTGTCTTACTGTGTTTTACAAGGTTTTTAGCAGGCTGCTTTGAAAAACTGGCAAGTTCAGGCTCCTTGACACCATGCACTGAAGGAGCTGTATTCTGCTGGCTGCAGTTCTGCTAGTTCACCTGCATTCACTGCTGCAGCCCTGTGAAAAGCCAGCTTCTGGTGGCTCTATGATTTGCAAAACAAAAGCAGTTTGGAAACTATTTTAATATAAAGATGGAACTGAACAGCTAATTCAGTTGCTAAAGATCACTGACCCAAAGGTCAAAATAAAGCCTTTAGATTAAAATAACATTTAGCACTCTTACAGTACATGTCATATTTCAAGTGCTTTACAAATATCCCTCTCTTGACAATACAGAGAATGACAGTAAACCATTTGCATTGTGACAACAATATTAGAAAAAATATATTCTCTATTGGAGCTAAATGATTCATGACAGGCACAGGGTGCACAGAGGATTTTATTATTCCACATGGCCTTAATTTATATGAACAAGGTAACTACAAGGCAAATGTTGTCGGAGAATAGAGATTTCCAATCTACCAAAAATAAAAAGTCCTCATGTGATGAGCGGAGACTAAATAGAATAAATGCTAACTGAAAAACAACTGCATAGGGAGGAGAAAGTTTAGTAAAAGGCAAATCTAGAACTCTGTCAAAATACTTTCAAGCAACTGATGGATGATCCACAAATTAACTTCTACAATAACAGCTTCAGAACAAGAAAGAGGAGTTTCCTGCATGTTCTATTTTACACATATAAGAATAGCATTATTCTTTATCAGTTCTGTGACAGTAGTTCTGAGAAAGTTTGTTGTCTAATTACTTGCCTGATTCACACACACAGTTATCCAAACCATACAAGGAAACTGAGTATTACATGTGCAAAAAGCACCTAGATTTTCAAGACCGTATGAACATACAGTTTACAGCAAGGACTAAGGAAACAGGAAAGAGGCATCCTACACATAAAAGCCTGAACTCCAGGAGTGCAGGAAGGCCTGGTGAAATAGCCTGAAATGCTCCAATACCATGAGAACCAGGAAAAAAAAAATAAGGGTGAGGGGGTCACAAAAATCCCAAAGGACTGAAATCCAGGACCAGAGAAAAAAGACCTTTGGCATCCACAAGAACACTAACAGCCTTCTTATTCCTACAATATGGACAGTTCAAGGATACCAAAGAACAGCAGGGATAATGCAAGCCCTTGCCAGCACTCTCCCTTGGGGTCCTTACTGAACTTGGGTCCTCTCAGCTTTAGAGCTGCCACTGGAAACCCATGTAAACATTACTAGCTGCC
This sequence comes from Corythornis vintsioides, assembly GCA_025447755.1. NCBI lineage: Eukaryota > Metazoa > Chordata > Aves > Coraciiformes > Alcedinidae > Corythornis > Corythornis vintsioides. The sequence goes on from JAOEGS010016323.1 coordinate 64,389, forward strand.
ATCTTCTTTTCTGCAATGAAGCCATATCCATGTTATGGCATATCTGGAAATCACAACCATTTCAAATACTTGCAGCCTGCACCACTGTGCATATGCTCAGAACAGCAGAGGTGGCACAGCACTCACTTTGTGGGGAATTTAAAAGCTTACCAAGCAATGAATGAAAACTTGGTCACTGCAGCCAGAGATCCTAGCCACAGGCTTAGCCTAACAATAGGTTTCCCAGTTCTTTAATGCCATCTGCTGGATGCTTTTTATTATGGGTCAGACTCCACCACCATATCCATTTTCACCTGAAAAAAGCAGACTTTTACATTTTCTTTGGTCTATAAAGACAAGTGCATCAGATGGTTTACTTTAACATAGTTTGGCTGTTTAGAAAAAAAACCCAAGATAACAGGACCTCCTAAGACAGCAGCTTTGCTCTCAAGGCAGTTTGGAACTAAGAGCTGTATCTATTAAAGCAGGATCCATGTCCATAATATTCATACCAGCTGCTATCAAATAACTGGCTACCTTGTTATCTCTTTATTGCCTGAAAAAACAACTTCAGGTCAACTAAGATGCTTTAAGTAGTTGCCTTACACGGAAGCACCTGCCTAACATATAAAATTGTATGGAGGGTTCAGAAATCATATAAAGAAACACTTAGATCTTCCTGAAGGCCCAACACACTTGATTTGTTCCAAACACTGGCTGGTAGATAGAGCAGCAGTGTTGCCATGGCTACCATAGCCACACTGTACTTAAGAGTAGCTGAAGTATCCATTCAGCAAGTCAGGAAAAGCTTGAACTCTTTCCTGAGGCATAAACTTGAATTAAAACCCCAAGCAGCTAGAAAACAAGGTTCAAAAATCTCTACAGTCATTGCCAGGATTATTTGAACACACATCCTCAGCAGCAGAAGCATACAAAGCATTGGAATTCTGCTGAAAAGAAACCTGGGAAACAGCATCACTGGACTGAACATTAGCACAACTTTTGAGACTTGCAGCCAGCAGTTCTCATACTATGTATACAACACAAGTGCTTGTGCTGAGGTATTACATTTTCACTGTCAAAGACAGTCCTATCTCTATACCAAATCTTACATACAAGGTTAATAAACAGCTGGAAGCAGCTCTGTAAGTTACAATGCTGTAATTCATAAATAACAATGCACTAGTGAGATCCTGCTCAGGTGTAATGAAGATCAAGTTCAATTCACTACCCTGTTTAAACTACTTCAAAAATAGAAAAAACAATTGTTTGGGGTTTCTTTCCCCCTCCATGTTTACACTGGTCAAAAAAGAGCTGCTACACAATTGACACATGATAGGTAGATATTAATTACTTTATAAAAATATACACTCATTATTTATATTAAGAACAATCACTGTAAATCAATATTTGGGCAACTGAATTCTCTGTCCAGACTATTTTAAATATGCTAAGATGCAACCTTTAAAACCAAAAAGTTTTAATTTATGAGAGGTATTTCCCTGGACTAATGCATTAATCAAAGCCAGCGAAAGTCCAAAAGCAGAATTAGAGTGAGACAGTACATCATTTTTTAAGGCTGTAAGGAGTGAGCAAACTAAGAAATGTAAAAATTACTCAACCCCACATAGTGATGGTGACATGGTTCCAGGATTGATGCTGACATAGCAACATCATCTATTAATAATTCTGACATTAATGTGATATATAAATGTTAATTTAGAAAATGATTGTTCAGGAAAATGAGAAGGTAAGACTCACCATTCTGACATATAGCATCTTTTGTGGTTCCCAAATACATAGTGAATGACTGAATATGACTGTGACTCCAAGAGCTTTTCTTCACTACCAAGGTGAGCTTTAAAAAGACCTCTTTCCTCCCCTGTCAACTTGTTGCCATGTTGCACACTGAGCTAACAGTGTTTATGCTAGCTGAGCTAAGACTGAAAGACAAAGCACAGATTTAGTATTTCCAGGGGGCCTCCTGGAAACAGCTAAATAGCATTAAAGCTGAGGCATGCCCTATATATTAAAGAAACTTTTATCAAACAAGTGCAAAAAATTCCTCAATTCTATTGTTTTTACATTTAAGATTTTTCATGTCTAGAAAACAAGACGAAGGAAACTACATGATGTGCCTAATTTTATTACTTTAATAAACAATGCAAATATTTCTATCTTGATGCTTTACCAATAGCACAAAGCTAATGCTTTCCTGAACAAATAAATAATTGCAATAACCAAAATAAGAGAGTTTTGGAACAAAGTTATCAAAACATTTAATAAACAAGGAAAAATTGTATGGTATATTTAGAACACCTTTTAACTGTCCTCAGCCTCAAGATTTATGTTATTACCAAACTTTGCATACAGCTGCACTTTCAAGTCAGATAACACTCTCTGAATTGATTCCACTCGGGATTCTAATGCTTCAATTTCTTCTTGTAAACTTTTCTGAAAAAAAATTAAAAACAAATAATTTTTTTAAAAATCAGTTATATAAAACAAACTGAGTCATGTTTATGAGCAACTTACAAAGAGTAAAGAGTTAACCCTTTGCCAACGTCTGGCCAAGTCAGGCTATAGGATTTTATGGGCCAAACAAAGGCTAGCAGCCTGTATATGGACATCCCAGTTATGAGTTATGTTGTGTGCACATCCCCCTCCTCCAACCATAAACCAAATGGGAACTTCAGAAACTACAAGGTTCAAAAGCCCCATTTTTCCCAGACAAACCTTTGCCTCCTCCAGCATCTCTTGTGTCTCTTCTTGGGAATGACTAATGAAGACATCTCCAATTTGGTAAGGTATCAGAAGTGAATCTTCATCATCAAGCATCATGATGTCATCACAGGCATCTTCCAAATTCTGAAGCTGCTTCTATTTGTTATGAGAAAAAGAAGGGTGTTCACTTTTTACTAGGTAAATTACCTCAACGTATACTTAGCCATTCTACCAGTTGACTAGTGAACCCAGTCTGCATTTTGGACAAAAAGTCCTACCCACCAGCATGATATCAGTATGTTTCACAGAACAGTTCCAGAGCTGTAATTTAGTATAAGTATTAAATTCAATGGAGTTGTACCAGTCAAAATTATTACCTGTCATTAACAGGACAATTAACTGTCTAGACAAGGGTAATAGAGCAGATTTAAATTTCACTAATGTCTGATATGCTTTTTACACAGGAATTTTTAAATTTAGCTACAGAACAGAAAAAATAAGTGAGGTGGCAAATGTTATTTATTTCAAAAATAGGATTGCTTAGATTCCTAACATCTTAAGCCATCAATGGAACATCAACACAAAAAGACAGTATTTTCAGAATATACATATCAAGCCAAGTAATTAAAGAAAACATTTTGTGACAGTACTAGCATTTTTTAAATCTTGGTAAAGCTTCTTTGGAAATGCCATGACTGATGCTGAAGGAAAGTTAATTGTAAAAGGTTTCTTAAAGAAAAATAGAAGTATGCATTCTTTTCTTCTTCAGCAGAAGAAAATCTCTGCACTCATAATAACCACCTCTATCAACACATTGAAAGAAGAACATAACAACCAACCTTACTGGCTCAAGAAAAAAAAAAAAAAGGAACAATGTCACGCAGGAAGTTTAAACAACACTAAACCCAGCCATTTATATATAGACAAAACTTCACAGATGAGCACTAAAGAGTTCTAAGAAATGCCTGCAGAAATATACCAGTATTTTGTATTTCTCATTACCTTTCTCCACTTTACCATTCTCCAGATATTTTCAAAATATCAGAAATCCCACGACTAGCAAAGCATTGCTTACAGCAATCCACAGCCCCTATCTTCTGTGTTACAGCTGAAAATTAATTAAGAACAATGAAGAATATGTGATATTGTAAGTAAATGTACCTTCTTCACTTCTATCTCTTCTTTCAATTCTGTGATCCTGCTAGTATTTCTGGCAAACTTGTTAATTTTCTGTTGGTCTTCAAAAGTAACATTGACATCTTCTGCAGCCTGCAAGGAAGAGGGCTCAAAATGAAAACTTCACTTCTTATATTAATCCAAATATCAGAAGATTACTCTTGTGCTCTTACAGACATTACATGCTGCTTAATGCTAGATTATTTTAAATGCCTCCTCAATACCCACGTTTAACTGGGCAGAAGCCCTAGTATCACCCAATTAAAACCCCAACTAGCCACAGCATTAGGATGCCAAAGGGAGATTCTAAAAGCACTGCAGGGTGCTTTCTGCAGACTCTCCCTGACTAACCCGCGGCTCAGAGCTGGGTGCCCTCCCTTCACAGGCAGTTTGTGCAGCCAGAAAAAGCTTTCAACAACGGCAGGACTTTAATCCACAGACAAGAGACTGGCATTTTCAGCAGGGCCTAAGCCGGAGCTGGTCTGACTCGTCAGCGGCCTAATGAAAAGTAAACACCCGCTGGTCCCCTATACAGCTGCCGCCCGGAGGGCCCCCTACACGGAGAGCAGGTGATCAGGGAGACGCGTCTGAGGGTGCCGGAGGGAGCCGTACGAGGCGGTGGGAACCGCGCTGCAGTCATGACCGCCCCGCCCCAGCAACGAGAGACGCCGGGCCCCAGCGACCGGAGGGCCCGCCCCGGGAGGCGGCAGAGGAGCTGAGTGCTCCGTACGGGGAGCTCACGGCGAAGGAAAAAGCCGGGAGGGGACAAAAACCCGCCATGGCGTCCTTCACACTCACCGCTTTCTTCATGGTGGCGGCCATGTTGGTTAAGACTGAACTATTCGCCCGCCCCGCAGAGGAGGAGCCGAGGGCGCAGAAAAACGAGGGAAAGCGCCCAGCGGCCGTAAAGCTGAGCGATTCGGAGCGTCTCCCTCTGCCCACCGATCCCAGGCAGGCGAGCTGCCCAAAAGCACCAGAGAACACGCAATAAAACCCAACCCCACCTCGTAGGGCTTGGTACGTCCCGATTAAAGGGGAGGTGCGCGGGTCCCGCCCCTCCGCGAATGCTCTGGCTGCAGGTGCCACCGCTGCCGCCAGGGGGCGCCGTGAAATGGGGCCCGCGCCTCGGTTTCGGCCTCGGCCTCCCGCCCTCCAGGCTGGTGCCGAAGCCCAGCGGGAGCCCCGTGCGGCCACAGCAGCAGCAGGGTCGGGTACTAGGCGCCTCCTGAGGGAGGACGGTCCCTGAGCGGGGAACATTGGCTGTCCGGTCGTGCCAAGCATGAGTCTGGGGCCAGGGATTCCTGCGAGCTGTCCTCGGCCCTCCCCAGACGCCTTTCTGGGAACGGAGGTGGAAGAGGCTGTTAAGTTCGAGTCATTGCAGAGGGACTTTTTAAGGAAAAAATAGATTTTTTTTTTTTTTTTTTAAAGGGTGGTCGACATCTTCTAAAGAGAAACAGGGATAGCTGGCATTCATGCTGCATAATTGCCTCCACATGCTTGTTTATTTAGCTTCTCACAGCTACAAAGCAAAACCCAAAAAACCCCCAAACCGAGTCATCATCACATTTCACAACTGCGGGGGAGAGCCTGGCACTGTACCCTGCTGATGCTCAGTGGGTACAAGGCCTGTGAGCCAAAAGCTCAAGGCCTTGGTGGGTGGACACACGTGGATGTTAGCAATGAGAGGGCTCAAACCTGAGGAGGTTTCTGAAGGCATTTGTGCTGGCAGTGGCTGGCAACTGTGGCTGAGGCTCCTTGAGACTGTGATTGCCTCGCACATGGGTCTGCCAAGACCTTGAAGAACAATCAGCATCTCCAGTACCTGCCAGCTTTCAAAAATTTAAATACACCTTAGCTACAAAGATTTCTGAGTGATACACTGTCGTGCCAGTGGCAGGTGGGGATGGCAACAAGCCTGCAGTGTTAGATTCAGAAAGGTGTTTGAAAATATCTTCAGGTGTTTTGCTGTGATTCATCTTTCTGACATGCCTTTCTCTGAGTGGGAGTTGAAAGTCATCAGAATCAAAGAAAGTACCTGCATATGGAGACTTCAGGACCCTGGAAGATGTGTTTTTAAAGTGTCTGGCTTTTTGGATCTCCCGAAAGAAAACCAGGCAGTGCTGTGACCAAGGAGCTCTCTAGGGTCAGTACATTCAGTACCAGGCAGTCAAAACTGATGAACCTTTTCTCAGAGCTGCTGAGAATCACCTTCACCAATTTGGAGTTCAAAGATCAAAACCATTTCCTGAAGGCTAAATTTATAACCTTTCTATCTCAAGTTATGCTTCAAAAAGCCCAATACCCTGATTGCATGCAACAGTCTTGTTCTTCAGTTGTCCATGGTAAAGGAGGCTGATACATCCTTGATGTCTGAATTTTGAAAAAAAATACAGAAGTATTCTGAAATATTCTATAGTGGATATTTACTGAATAAGTTTTCATTTTTTTTTCAGTACAAAATGACTGCTTATTTCAAAATTCCTGGTACAAACTAACAGAAGAAACAGAATAGAAAGGAAAATATTTAGAGTGGTGCATAATTTTGACTTTTTTCCACTGAAGGGAATTACAGAAGTTTTCCCTGGAGAACTGTGTTATTATTTACTTATGTAAAAACATTGTCCTAATGCTAATTCTAGATCTTTCTCAGAGAACCTCTCATCTCTCTGGCCATTCTCCTGCTCTTCCTTAAGTTATCTATCTTCTCTCTTCTTAAAGATCCTGCTATGAAAGGATACAGTTTAAACCATGGTTATTTCCATGGGTGGATTAACTAAATAACACATGTTTGGTCCGAGTGAATGTAATTTCCTTCAAGAGAAAAGGAGTGGGTTTCATAAGAATTTGATGGCTTAAAGGCTTTGAAAATAAAACTTTTTGTCCAACATGCTCAGACAAGATTTGTGGTGTGAGCATGTTGCCAAGAGTAACTTACTGTAGACCTTTCTTATGTAAATAAAAGTGAAAATAGTGCACGAGTGTAAACATCTGGTGGTGGAGTAAGATAAACTCATTGAACTCAGTGACCTCATTTCTCTTTCAGTTGCATAAAAGGACTTGCTCTTTCTTGTACTGGTCCGTTGTTGTTTTGAGTGTGGTTAGCTTCACCTTCCACTCCGGTGGGATCCCTTCCATGCTCTGTATAGCCCACACCCTTCATCTTGCCCATCCTTTGTGGGGGTTTTTTCACATTTTCATGTTACTTGCTGTAGCCTTTTGCAATACAGCTCAGTGGGAAAGCTCTTTTCTGCCTCAGTGAATCGCTTTGAATTACCAAACACTTCACCCTTTTCCCTGAAGTTACAGAGAACTCTTTCTCAGTCCTTAATCTTCTTGAAACACCCACATATCAACAGTGTTTGTTAATAGAAGATGCATTAGAAATGGATAAGATTTAATGGAGGCTGATTTATCTAGAATTTAGCCTTTATGAATTGTCTCACTGTTAGCAAAAGCTGCAGAAGTGGTACTATTTGAATTGTGCCAGTGCACTAAAGGGGCACAGCTTCCATTCTGTGTAGGTGCAGAGCTGGCAGTAGTGTGGCATTTCCAGTTTTAGACAACATGTCCTCATGTCATAATGCCTATGTCTGCCTTCTGGTACCAACACTGTGGGGGGAATGGAGATTGAAGAAGAAAATTCCCTAAGAATGTTCTCCTTTTTCCAGAACACATATGTCTTAAACATCTATAGGACAGATCCCCCTTTTTCATTCACTTATGGTCTGAGGAAAGGCAGATTTTCTCAGATTACTAACCTTCTTCTGTCAAAGAAAGAAAATCCCTCCTGTTAGTCAAAACCAACATCACTGATCATTCAAGCCCTCCTCCAGGTGCATATGTATCCAGAAATAGTTATTAAATTGCATTAGCTTCTTTCTGCAAGTCATTCCAATAAACTTCACCTTCTGTGAAGGAAACTTTTCCTTTGCTAAACAGCTTTGTAGATAGCTCTGCAGTGTCAGCTGGACCTTGAAACCCAGGGGAGTTTCTGATGGCTGTTTGTGCCCAACATGAAAGCTGGAGATTCCCTTTTGCTGGGAAATCCCTTTATGGTTAAGCACAGTAGAAGACCTTGCTTCACCTTTGTGGACAGGATATTCTGTAAACATAGTGCTTTATAATCCCATCATTCTGGCCTAGCAGAACAGCCTCATGCTGACTTTATTCAAAATAAAAGGTAAGAGCTATCTCTGCATCCCAGCCCTCCTCACCACTGTTTGTCATCTCAGTATTAACAGGGAATATACCAGAGTCTAACATATTAGCCATATATTTCTGTTACTCCACAATCTGTCCTGTTCCACAAATGTTTCTAGTGGAACATCTCAGTTTACTGGAAACCTTTTTCTACTGGAAGTCTCTCTACAGGGCTTACAACAGCAGCATCAGTCTTGCTCCTTTTTTACATCTGTGGTTCATTTTCAAGAAGAACTGCTCACAAACTACCTGAACTTAGGCCTTCCATTACACCTGTACAGGTAGAAATAATTTTTTTTTTTCTAAGGGCAGGACTGCCAGTGTCAGTTTCAAAAGTCAGTTTGTATTTCTTGAAAAATACACATAAGGAGGAGTTCTGTCCCCTCCTTAACCACCACCTTGCTTCATTCTCACATTTTAAAGCATTTCAATTTACCACTGACTCCAGTAGCTGGTTCTAAACTCAGAGCAGATCTGTCACATGCCCTGTCTGTAGTGTTACTCAGCATTTTTTAACCCACACAAGTTTGTCTTTTTTCCTTTTTTTCCTTTTTTCTTTTTTTTTTTTTTTTTCTGGTGGAGGGAATGTTGGCAGGATGACAATGGAGTTTGAGAGAAGATTTTCATCAGGGAGGTGTCAGATGTTCTCATTTGATAGTTTACCAAATACAACAATAAATATATTCAATGTTTTCCCGAGGGCCATAGTTGCATTCAGGAGTCACACATCTGAGGAAACTAGACTCTTCCCTAGAGACATCTGTGGCCAGGCATTTGAGCTGAAATAAACAGCAGGATTTCAAGCAAAGACTTATCTGATGGAGTCTGCTCTAATCCCTCCAAAAGCAATGAATGTGGCCCAGAGGGTATTGAGTTCAGCAGAGCACAGCCCAAGTGCCTTTTGGCTGACTAATGGTAAAGAGAGTTTTCATATTTTCTTAGTGCTTTAATGAAGACAATAGAAGCAAAATGTGCTCAGTTCACAGCAATTCACTAGTAAATGTTGAAACTCTTTGTGGTTTTACAGAAGTACTGCTGGATTAAAAGTATCTTTTAAATAGCTATTAGACCTTTCATCAAAAAATACTTCAAAGGCCAAAGACAAGGATGGTTTCACACCTCCCCTCCCTGGGATAACAGCAGTGTTCCATGATAGTAAAAAACATTTTTAATCCCTCATTTATTTACCATTTCTGGGAAATTTAGAGATCAGATATTATAACCAAACTGAAATCATGGGCAAGATGATAGGAATACTAATAACTAGCAGTTATTAGTAACTAGCAAGCTCTCTCAGCACTTGCATGTGCTCAGAACCATGGTGCTGTGTATCACTGAAGGCAGCAGCAAATGGCACTGAAGCTACTAAGAGCTGGTTGGGGCTCTGAGTTCAGTGCTGACTGAGGGGGAGACACCACTCAGCCACCAACTTAACCTCCTAAACTGTCTTTCTTGTATATTGGCAGGAGTTCAAGATGCTGACCTCATGAGAGCATCACCTGTTACCTTGGTATTTCAGGGGAATATAGAGACTAGATATCTATACTTGTGATACTCTAAGCCAAGAAATAGACAGAAATAGCATGAGAGACTATAGTCACACAATTATGCTTTATGAGATTTTATAGCAACATGTCAGTGAAGGAACAGTAAGATAAATATTTACTTCTGTAAGATAAATATAAGCAAAATGTGCAAGAACTGTGTTGTTATTGTCTTGTATTTTACAAACTGGTTAATAGCATCTCCTAGAAATAAAGCCTTCAGAATCTCAGCAAGTCACAAGCATGTTTGCTTTCAAAAGACTTGGTATGAGGTCAGTTTTACCTTAATAAAAACTCATCCATCAGACTGGAAGTAGTATGTGGAAACATTACAGGTTTAATCAACAGATCCAGTAAATTGCATGAGTTTGAGTCTGATTCAAGTGTTTGTATATAACAAGCTTTAATGAATTCTCTCAAGAAGTCATTTAACAGTTATTTTTTCCAGTCAATTAAGACAGTCACATAACAACTAAAAGCTTTAGATTCATAAATGTAGATCTTTAGTTTTAATTTCAAGTGTTGTTTGAGTTAAAGGGATACTTAACATTTTCTGCTTCCAAAAGCTTTCCTTGTTTTTGCCAAATAGTTTCCAGCCATTTATTTATATTGCAGAGTTGTTATTATTATTACTAAAGGGGAAGATATTTTTGCAGTTTTTCAGTGCCATAACACACGTGCTACCTTTGCACATTAACTGCATGTGAACAAGGCAGCTGCACATGTCATAGCAGAGGGTTAAACATGTAATTGTACATAGAAAGTCATATACACCATTGCTTTTATGCACACAGTTTCTGTAAGCAGAGCTAAAATCAAGATTAATTTCCCAATGGGGAAAAATTCCCAAGAATTCCTGTCTCAGAAGGTGGACAGCTGCATACATTAATCTTGGCAGAGACAGGAGCCATTAGGGGGTTTTGCAGCTGGAAACATAAATACATAAATACCCACTTTAGGTGGCTTTTGGCTTTGGGATGCCTGCAGATCTACATTGTGAACAATATATAGAGATCTAACACTCCATGTGATAAGGTAAATTTTAACTGAATCTTGGGCATAACTTGATCACACAAGTGCTGCTTCAGACTTAAGGTAACATTTTTCACAGTCCCTCCTAATGCTTCCCAGGACCCTCCTGCCCTCTGTACCTTTAGGATCAACTAATAAACATAGATCTAGATAATGCATATTTACACAGGACTGCCTCTGCAGGTCTAACCTGAATGGGATCCAAGCTGGCCTGATTCTTAGATACATCATCTAAAGTCAAAAAAAATAAAATAAAAAAAAAAAAGGAGTTTAATGGTATTTCATGGAATCCATTTGTAATTATAGTCTTTTGTTGATACTGCTAAACTACAGTGTTTCAGTAAACACTAGATCTAAAACCACAGTGCCTACATGTCATGGATCATTAGGCAGCATGAAAGAGGGTAAGTCACCCTGTTCAAGTGGTAAGGAAAACTACATTAGAACTTTTAGTAACCTCTAAGGCTGGTAACATCAGCAATAGACACTTAGATGTTCACACTGTCATAAATGCACATAATTCTTTTGCAGTAAATAAGCAAATATCCCTACTCCTTGGGACAAATGTAAAATATAATTAGAGTGCACATTCATCCTGTCAATAATTTCAGAACATAGTGATAGAATGGGTGTCAACAGCCAAAAGACAGGTTATGGACATGGGAGAAACAGGGCTGAGAGAAACATAGAGCTTGTCTTGTACTAGCTTAGTATGAAAGTATCCACCCTTAGTTATTGCTCAATCACAAAATCATTATTCCAGTAGATACTTCTGAGCCATCCTGAAGCTTCACTCTGAATTCCCTCAATTTCTGATTGAAAGCACTGAATACTATAAAGAAATTAGAACTTTGACTATCACCTTCCACGGCACAATATCTACTAGTGAAATTCCTACCTCCTGACCATGAACCACATCCTTTGAAAAATGACATGTTCTGACAGATTCCTAAATGCTACTCTTTTTAGAGTAAATGTGCCTTCCACAATGCTGGGTGGAAGGTGAATAAAACTTCTATACTTCTGTCAGTTTTGACCAAAGAGAACAACTCAGCCGGGGCTGTGACTCATTCTCTCAGCATCCTAATGAACAAATCCTTGGATACAACTCTGAAAGATGGATTGCAGAAAGATGTTAGAAACTGAAAAAGTGCAGAAAGTTGTTCCAGTTAGCAGAAGAAAAGAGAAAGGCCTGTCAGGTCCTTAGTATTTCCAAGTTAGCTGCCAAAACATCTTGTCATGGACCTCAATTTCTTGGTCTTTGGTCACCATTTTTGCCCTTCCTTATCCCCCTGTGGTTTGGGGTTTTTTTTCATATGTGTGTGTAAAGCAGATAATAAATATTTATTCACAGAAAAAAATTGTTCAGCTTTTAAAGTAAACATTAACTTTGCATAATTTAGGTCAAGAAATCTCTTAATTTTTTTGAACCATGTACTTAATAAGAGACTCCTTCAGTAGTTAAATGTTGCAATGTTTATTGCAAAGGTAGATACCTCAAACAGGTCATGGCCAGCTAGAATATTCCTTAGCTGGTGGAGTTTGAGCTGTTCATCTATCTTGCTATTTTTCCTGGATCCCTCTCTAAGGATTACCTTGTTCTCAGATTTCTTAGTAGACCTTTTTCCCATCTAGCATGTAGTGAGATTGAAGAGTTTAATGTTAAAAAAAAAAAAAAGGTTGATTTAAAAATATAATTAATATTTCTTTT